>PVIC010031620.1:0-21324 GCA_004025085.1 Thryonomys swinderianus | reverse complement strand
ATGGAAGGGAATAGTTATAAATAAATATTCAAACTGAATTAGAGAACAAATTGTAACTCTTAATTGTTCTAAAATATTATTTTAATGAACTATTTACACAATTTTTTCCTAATATGTAAAAATAATTTCATGAGTAAAATTGCTTTAACTTGACCGTTATTTACTGTGAACACAAAGCTTTCTACACACATGAGCAAGTCGCACACAGCACTCTGTGAGCATCGGATGCAGAACCAGTTCTGCAGCTGCCAGACACATTCTGAACTGTCTGCTTCGGCTCCAGGAGAACCTTTTGCTCAGAGCAGGAATTGTCCCTACTGGAAACTGACATTTTATTGACCTTCCGCCTGGATGCAGAAGAAGAAAACGCTTGATAGGAGATGAAACAGTGAAAGATCAATGAGGGCTATTAATTTTTAGAAATTTTATATTCACTAATTTTGCCCTTTTAATTTTCATTGAACTTTTTGTGCCCTCAGGCAAAATGCTTTCTCTCTATAGAAAAACAAACTCATGTTTTTGTTCCTCTATTATCTTTATTACAAATAACATTTTTTTTTTTTTTGGAGACAGGGTCTCACTTTGTCGTTCAGGCTGGCCCTGACTCACTATGGAGCCCAGGCAAGCCTTGAACTCAGCAATCCTCCTGCCTCTGCCTCCCGAGTGCTGGGATGACAGGCCTGAGCCACCACGCCCGGCACTGTGGTGTGTGGTGTTGATGGCTGGTGGGCGTGAGTCTCCATGCCCAGCATTGTATGTGGTCACCGGGATTGAACTCAGGACCTTGCGCTTGCAAGGCAGGCGCCGGAACCACTGAGCTAAACCTCCGGCCCACAAATAAAATATTTTAACAAATTTCAATTTAATAATGTATTCAGTTGTGTACCTTGATCAAAGTAACCCAGTACTTTGATATAAAGAATCTTAGAGCCAGCGGCGGCTTTCGGAATTCTTGCTAGCGCAGTACAGAGAAGCTCATTCCTGGAGCCCCAGATGCCCGTGTCTTTATGCCCCCACCCGCGAGCTTTCCACAACTGCTTATGTGCAGGATCCTTCTGGTGAAGACACAAGCGTGTGCACCAGCTAACTGCAGATTCACTGCCCACAGTCTGGCGGTGCAAACATTTCAGCCGTAGGTGTTGAGATGGCGCTTGAAATTCTGCTCCCTCTGAGCTCCTGAGCAAGGGTTCAGCAAGGCCACTCCTGCCCCAGCGCGTCAGGTCACAAGCGCAGGGATCCAGCCACCACTCGGCGTAGGGAGAAGCGGCGGGACAGCTTCCCTGGGGAAGGGAGGCTGCGCTGGGTCTGCGCACACTGTGCACGATGCATCAGAATATCACACTGAGCATAAGATGTTTAATTCTTACATTTTCATCAGAAGCTAGAGACTGAGACTGATCCACAGCTCCTGGGAACTGAGAGGGCCCTCCCGCCCGTTATCAGCAGCCCAGCCGATCACCTCGGGGAGCACAGGAACAGAATGCCGTCTGCTTCGGGCAGGTAGATCATCTGACCCTTGAGCCGCAGGCAGCTGATCTCCGTCCCTGTGAGTTCGTCCTCGCATTCTAGCTTCTCTACATCCAACAGTCCTTCCTTGAAGAGGAGACACACACGAAAGAAGCGTTCAGCCCCGGTCCGTCGCTCCCGGCCCCTCCACCCGACGCGGGGCGGCCGGCGGGGCAGCGCCGTCACCGAGCGGGCGCGGGAGCCGGGGCCATCGCCCGGAGCGCGGGCGGCGCAGCTGCTGCTCACTTGTCTGGGACACTGTGTGGGTCTGGCTTCCCTGACTCTCGCGGACGCTCGGGCACACGCGCCCGGGCTGGAGCATCGGCTCGAGAACGGGGCCCACGCCCGCCGCCGTCAGCCCGTCCTCGCCGCCCGCGCACCGCTCTCGCTCAGCGGCTGCTCCGTCAGGCAGTGCGGCGGCCGAGCTCCGGCTTTCCCGGCTCCCTCCGGCCAGGCCTTACTCAGGGACACACGCGCCGAGGGGCGGAAGAAGCCCGTGCGCGTGCACACGGCCGAGGACGGTCGGGCCGCGCACGGACCCGCGCTCAGCCTGGGGAGGCGGGAGGAGAAGCGAGCCCTGCGCGGCCGCCCGCCGGACACTCCGGCCAGCCGCACGGCCAGCCGCACGACTCGTTCACCACTGCCTCTGGGCGGACGTAGAAAAACAAAAAACCTTCGTTCTTCCGAGCCCTAAGGTAAGGCCGCGTGCCCCACACCGGGGAGCGGGACGGCTCTCCGGGGACCCGGCCGCCCGGCAGGACGCGTCGGACTCGCCGCGCACTCTCATCGGCTGGCAGCGCTGCGCCGTCTGACACGTGAGCCCACACAGGGCCGCCCCGGCGCGTCTCCGGGGTCGGGCCTCAGCCCCCCCAGTCCCTCCACCTCCCGGAGGCACAACTTCCTCCCGACCGGTTCGGCGGGGAACACCCTAGACACCAACTGAAAGAAGTACACGCGGGATCACCTTGCTTCTCAAGACGAACACCGTATTGATGTGTGAAAGGATCCCGTGGAAACTAATATCGATGTGTGGACGGACCAGAGAGAAGACAGACAGGAGGCTGCAGTTCCCGGGCTGGAGCTGAAAGGCACAAAAAAGAGCAAAAGACTCTTGCTGAGTGAAGACAAATGCAAAAATCTCACCTGTGGTGCGGGAAATGCCCCCGGACTGCGGGCGCAAGCGTGCGGCTCGCTGGCGGAGCGGGCGCCACACGAGAAACCCGTCAGGCCCACGTAGCTAGGCTGGGGACCAGCGGAGGCCAGGGAGCAGGGCAGGGAGGAGAAGGGTGGACATCAGCCTTCTGAGATGCAGCACGCATGCGCGATGCCTCGATTGAACTGTTAAAACATCCACAGGGCTTTCTTAAAGTTAATGGAAGAGGGCTAGCGGTAACAAAAACAAGTAACGTTCACTGATTGGGCATGAGGCCGAGGCACGCGACTGGGCGTTAGTGCATGGGGTCTCCGGTGGAGGAGCAGAGGGGCTCGGGCAGAGGCGCCCTGGGGTCAGGGCGGTACACGCGGTGCACGCCCGTCCCGCTTCCGGCTTGGCAGCCGCTCAGGACGCACCGGAAGGGGTGCGCCTCTAGACACGCATCCGGGACACGTCCCGAGCGGAGAGGTGAGAAAGAAGGAAGGTTTCAAGCAGGTCTCAGGAACGACTGTCAAGTGCAGGTTCACATCGTCACCCCAACTGCTGTCCTGATACTTGATTTTTAGTTTATTTTATCTTTTTTGCTCCATTGTATATGCACATCATGGTCATATTCAGTATTGGGAATTTGCAGGAGTATACGACACAATTTAATGCTCATTTTTCCCCCATTCCCCTACCCACCCTACAACTTCTCACCCCCTAAATACATAAGCTTTGTTCCCTTTTTTTTAACTAAAAACATGATAATCACTTTTTTGACAACTTCCTTTCTTTTCCCTGAAAGGCACAGTAGTAGATTTTGGAAGCTCTTTTCAGATGGTAACCACGCAGTGGATACTCTCTCACCCAGGAGGGCCAGCTGCGGCCAGCGCGTCCCCACTTCCACGTGGCTCCCTGGTCACGACAGTGATGGTGACCGATGTGGATACCCTCAGGAAGCCGGGCGCGCTCGCGCACGCCGTGCCAGGGCCCGTCACACACCGTGCCCGCACACACAGCAGCAGGCTGTCCTCTCACCTGGGGCAGCACTCTGTAGATGGCGTTGCCACACTGGGTGACCACAAGGTCTCGGTCAAATATTATGTGGAAAGGGAAAGCCTTGCAGAAGGTGTAGGGGCTGATGCGGGACTCCTGGGTACCGTTTTCTTCAAATCTGTCAAGATCCTCATAAAGATCCTCTTCTTTGGACTCTTTCTCTTCAATTAAAAATTGAGTGTGATCACATTCTTCATTTCTTTGCTGAATAACCTGGATGGCAAGAGAGGAAGTGACCGTTCTGTTCAGTGTAAGTATCTAAATGTGAGAAACTGTTATGAGACTTGCACTTAAACTCAAATTTTAAGTATTAAAATAATTCGTTAAAACAAAACCTCAATGTATATATGTAAATTTATATATGTCTACAATAGATATTTCAAGACACTGACCCATGAAACTGCACCTGAGCTCAGTCCTCAGGTCTCCGAGATAGGTGTGAACTGCTCAGAGCCCTGCGGTCGGAGGCGGGGCTTCTGGAAGGAGGGCGTGTCCCTGACCCGCCCCCAGGGCGGCACGGGCCTTGGGAGCATCCGGAAGGCGCACTCTCGCCCCGCCCCTCTTCTGCGTGGCGCCCCCCCCCTTCTTCCTACCGTGAGGACGTTTCTGCCTCTGAGCCAGAGACCATGAATTGAAACCTCACGCGAGAGCGAAAAAGCCCTTCCGCCTCCGAGCTGTGCGCAGCAGGGGCCTGGGCCAGCAGTGGGAAATGGCTAGTACACAAGTACAACAGTGACCAGGCCGGACTGGATGGGTCCTGAAGAGACAGGTACTTCAGACGGCATACACAGGAGGGTCTCTTTAGTCTCTCTGAAGAATAAACTGGTAATATTCATCAGAAGCCCTTAAAATCATATACTGTATATTTTCATTCAGTTGAGTTCATTCTAAAGAAGTCATGACTGAGCAAAACTCTGTAACTTAAAGAAATAATTACATTCCTAAAATATTATTCACAGCCCAATATATGATTAAAGTCGAGGGGGAAAATTACCTCTTATGGATCTGCAAGCAAGGAGATCTCTTACAAAGGGAAAAGTTTGGTCCGAGCCAGGCAGATCCAAGTGGAGGTTGGTTAGGACCGATTTAAGTCACGGGTGAATGAGGACAAAATGTCGCTCGTTGGTGCCTTTTCTTCAGGAGTTCACTGCGGCACCTTCTGATTCGTCATCACAACGCCGCGGGGACGCTGCCCATACTCTTTCAGACATATTCCTGCATGTCCCATCGAGACATCCCTGCTGCACTCGGTGCCTCCGCACCGGCTCACGACACTGGTTGGCGACACCCTGACTTCTCCTGACTCATCGTTTGAAAACTCTGCCCCACTCATGGCGATTTCCCTAACTCACGGACCTAAGAAAATAGACTTAAAATTGAGGCCTCAGCCGGGCGTGGTGGCTCACGCTTGTAATCCCAGCACTCAGGAGGCAGAGACAGGAGGATTGCTGAGTTCGAGGCTTGCCTGGGCTACATAGTGAGCTCAGAGCCAGCCTGAACCACAAAGCGAGACCCTGTCTCAAAACAAACAAACAAAAAAAAAAACAAAATTGAGGCCTCATTTCAGTGTGCTGCTAGACTGAAGTAGAATTAAAATGTATAGATCTTGAGCTTCAGGATTATTTGATATTTTTATCCAATTAGGAAAAAGAATTGCATCTGTGACATATTTGCACCTCTTAGTGATGTATCAAGTTTAGTCACGATTCAATATTTCCTGTCATTCCAGCTGTCCGCCATCCCTACACCCATTAACTACAAATCTGATCTAACACCTAAAGAAGTTAAAACACCAACTTTTAAAAACTTGAGAATGCAAAACGTATTTATACAATACAAATATTCCAAGTCTACCTTAAACCACTAAACAAATAAGACCCTGAAGACACTGCACACTGTCTAAACAGAACCGTGTGATAGTAAAGACGTGGGCTGCGTCGTGTGTGGACGCCATCGCGCTCCTAACAGCCAGGGTGAGCGCGTCTCTGAGGACCCAACCGCGCCCCTGGCAGAGGCCTCCGTGCGCTGGCGCCCTGCTCCCCTCGGCTGGGTAAAGCCCCAACCGGCAGCGGGCAGGATGGGCTGCCAGCCCCAGTGCAGGCTCGCGCGGATGGCAGACAGGGATGGCGGACAGACTTGAGCCTGGAGATGGCGGCGCGCTCTGGATTCCAGTGTGGCCCTGCCGTGCGTGGGTCTCAAACTTCATCCATGAGCTTATCTTGCTGTGCGTGTCTCTGGGGCTGGTTCTCCCCACTTGAACACCGCCCCCCTCCCAGCTGCGGAGAAAAGCACACCTGCCAGCCCCGTGCCCTGAACTCACCAGGGAAAGGAAATAATACTATGAGGTACTTTTCCAATTTAAATGTTGCGTGTTTTATTTTGCATAACAATGTACTTAAGCATTCTGGGATCCCACCTGAGTTCGAGAGCTGAGAAAGTACTGCTGCAGAAAGATTTCCCATAAATGCAACCAAGACGGGCCGCGTATTCCTGACTCCAGCTCGGCTTGAGCTCGCACGCACCGCAAAGCGGCCCTCGGGCCCCAGGGTGCAGAGCACCCAGGAGCCACGGCGGGGAAGCAGGCAGCGGGGAAGGCAGTGATCCTCATGTGGGTGCCACGTTAGGGCCTGGAAATCAGCATTCCAAAGCCACTGCATTCTCCACAGAGCACGGTTTGTACAGTACAGTACGAAACGTGGCTTCTTTCACCAAAGTGAAAAAAAAGAGCTGGGAAGAGAGCCCAGTCCCGAGTTGACAGGACATCCCAACTCCGTGTCAGGACAGACCCAGAAAACTCCCGAACCCACAGAGAAAAACTGTTCTGTGAAATAATCTTCACATGTGAGCAGATATGTTGCGGAAAACAGCTCAGTCTCCTGCTCCCACCTGCACAGGCTCACAGGGAGCAAAAACCCAGTCTCATTTTGCCCATAAGCAACGTATAATTAGAAGGAAAAATGCACCAAAAGGAAAAAAGTATCCCATATAATGCATTCCACGGGCAAACGCAGAAGGCTGCTGCTATCCTCAGGGCTCCACATGCATAAACAAACATGTATCCGCACACGCGCACACACCTACACCCATTTTCTAGAGTTTTGAGGCGAGCTCAGGCCTGCCGCAGACCCGGCCCTGCGCGTCAGAGGGCCCACCAGCACGCCGTACCTTCATGTCTATCTCGGTGCCGTGTATCTGCTGAGCGACCGTCTTGATGATCCCGATGACAATGTCCTGCAGGCCCTCTCTCTCCGAGTAGTAGTGCAGAATGAGGCCCTTGCCCTTCTCCGCGTCGGTGCACCTAAAGGAGGGCGCACGCATGCCCGGGTAGATGGTGGCGAGGTGGTCGTGCAGGGCATCGAGGTTCTGCAGAGAGGAGCGAGGGTGGGAGGTGCGGCCCACACGGCGGCGGGCGACCGCGGAGAGCGGGGCGCGGCGTGCGCTTCCCGGGCAGCAGCGGAGCGAACACCTCCGCGGCGCCGCCCGCGGACAGGCCGTGCAGCCCACGCCAGGCGCGCGGGCCACGGCGGTCCACCCGGAAAACTCCCCGCGGCTGCGACCGACTCGTCGGTCCACGTCAGCAAGGGGACGCGCGGGCCCAGGCGGGGCGGAGGAGCGGACGCACACGCCTCCCGGGGCGCCAGGGCGGCGGCCACGGCCGGAGAGCGCGGGGGCCCCGGACTGCACACTACGGCCCCGCCCCCGCTGCCGAACTAGGTTTTTCTCGGGAAGTCAACATCAGAACGGTAAGTGTATGAAAACACACGCGCATTGCTGTGTGGAGTAACATTCTAGAAATTAAAGGCACTTTAGAAATCATTTATCTGTGTTCATAGCTCCAATCAAGTAATGAGTCATGGTAAACTTGTGAAATAACTACCTTTTAAAACCGAAGTTTTGGAAAATCAGTAAATTAGCCAGTAAATATTTTTTTAGTTTTATAATCTGGCCATTAGCTTAGAACATGCCAAAGTCCCCAGTGTCCTATATTAGTCACTAAAATACGTGAATGATTTGTGTGAAGGTTCCCACAATAGAAGACACAAACCGCACTTCTAATTTGGTCTACCCAACATGCTAATTATTCACATGTGTGTATATGTATGTACGCATGTGCTGGGGGGTCCCACCTCGGGCCTTGCACTCAGCCACATCTCCAACCCTTTTTATTTCTTGAAACAGCATTTTTTAAAGTGCTGCAATTTACCTGTTTCCTAAGTCAACATGCCCATTATCACTTCTGCCCACGGGAGGCCCGCACAGCATGCTGTTAGGAGCACGTTTCTGAGTCGACCTATCGGCATGAGAGACAGAGCAAGCGGCCGTCGCGGGCAGCAGCATCCGGACGCTGAGGCAGGCGAGGCGGGGCCGGTGGGACAGCCCAGCCCTGCGTCCTGGGCTAAGAGGCCCACAGGGCAGTGTGGGGGAGGCCACCTTAACTTAAACCCAAGGACGGATACATCAAGGCATCCACACTCCTAACGAAGCACTGCTTGAATGCATCCTTGAGGGTAAATGAAACACTAAAAACACGGTGACAATGTTCATCTTTTATAGCATTTTGTGGTAACCAACTCTCGAGAGATTTGCTATTCTATTGAATTTACTATTAATTAAATGGACCAGTAGAGTGCTTTCCTGGAGCACACAAGATTTAACACTACTTAATGTAATATTGATTTTCTTTAGATCGTATCTAACATAAAAATACTCTTGGGGGTTCTTCAGTTACAGCTTTCCCGACTATTCTCTGACAGTCAAAGTGAGAGACTTAGAAGGGTCAGCCTGCCTATTCTAAGAAACGAGGTTCCTGAGTTATTTCCCTTGAGTGCATCCACACTGCTGAGAAACATGCCGTCTGCATCAACTGGACACCGGTGGTAGAAGCCTCGGAAAGTCACATCCACAAGCAAAAGCAATCTGACAATACCCCGGGAGAGATCTTTTCCAGAGCTGACGGAGTTCTCTAACCAAAGTTGGCTCTTCGTCCACGTGAGTGTAGCAAAGTCTTCTGCAGAAGTTTCCTCCCCAGACTGGTTTGCTCCTTCACTCCTGAACACACCCCAGAGCCAAGGCGAGGAGGAGGACAGCTGCAGAGCTGTGTCTGACTACAGAGCAATGGAAATATTCCGTAGGCACGAAATAAAAGCCAGAGTGACACGGGAAAGGGTAAGCACAAAGCACGTTTCTGGGCAGTAACAGAGTAAATCCTCAGCTTGTGTTCATACTTTCTGGCTTCACAAAGACTTCTTAAATTAAAAAAAAAAAAACCACAAGGATAGAGAACACAGGTCCATTCACCTACTTTAAGATCACGAAAGGTGATTCTAACTGTTGCCCTAAGCACTTTGCTGGGGGAGTTTCCCTGACGCCGGAGCCTGGGTCCTCACTCTGAGCTATCTCCCATCCCCATTTTATTTTCATATTTCAAGATAAGGCCTTACCGAAAACCAGTGTGCTTTTCCCTACAGTGTGTCCACTTCACCTCGTCCCTCAGCAGGTCACCATTATAGAGGACAGAGTGATTCTGGCGTCCTGCCAAGTTGTACTGAATTTCCGGATTTAGTAAACACAGACTTAGGAAATGAAAGACAATTTCCTACTCCTGTGAGAAATGCTAGAGAGTTCCATATTTCTTAAAGCTCTTGCTGTATTTTGAAATAAATGCAAAATTTTGCCTTGCTGCATACAAAAATAAGCTCATGATCATAGACACAAATTCTACAGAATCTACCATTTCACTTTCTTGCCTCAGGACACCTAGCTACAAATTCTTGAATGATCCACAGAAATGAGTATGGCAGGACCAGCCTTAGAAGTTTGGAAGGAACAGACTTTTGCTTTTAGAGTTAGTGAATATGAAAACAGAAACTGTTTTATGCTGAGAATATTACTTAAGTTTAGATTCAAAAACTATTTTTAAAGGAGTTTTTATAAATCCCTCTCCCAGCCATTCACCCCGGCCCTCTCCTCTGCCCGCTTCCCTCCCGCCTCCACTTCCTTTCCCTTCCCACCCCTCCCCCCCAGCTCCCTCTGTCTGGAAGGCACCCGTTTCCTTTCTCTTTAATCCTCCCATCCCAGAAAATGGGACTAACACCAATATTTTTAAATGAAGCTTATGTTACTTGAAATCATTTTGTTAAATTTTAGAAAAAAGAAGTCAATTGAGAATTTGAAGATGAAAAATTTAAACAAACAAGATCTGCAAAACAGTCAATGCTCACAAGAGGGAGAAGGCGTGAGTAAGGGGTCGAGGGCTATTACACCTTCCTGCCTTTTCCCCTGAGAAATTAAAAATAAGGCCTCCAACTGTGCAATTCTTTTAGAAGACACAATAGAAATCTGTTTGAAAACATACTGTACCAGAGCCACTAAAATGCAAACAGGTGTGCCAGGCAATCTTAACTTGCCAACCTGACTGGCTGTGATCTTCCCGGAGAGGTGACTGGCTCGCCACCGAGGTCCACAGTCAGAAGTTCTGCTGGGAGGTGAGGCCGGCTGGAGAGCCAGCCCCCGGGGCGTGCCTTGGGGGGTCTCTCCCTAGTGCTCTTCCCCTGCGCTCCGCTTCCCAGGCAGCAGGAGGTGAACCGCTTGACTCCACCGTGCCCTTCCCTCATGATGGTCCCACGGCAGCCAGGGAATGCCGCTGCCTTGGAGTCATCCATGGACTGGCCCTTTGAAAACGTAAGCCAAAAGTAGGACATCCTCCTTTAAATTGTGTATGTGAGGCATTTTGTCCTACCAACACCCACACAGTAAGAATAGCTTTGTGTATACATATATATATGCACATATATATTTACTATCTAAAGGTAAGTTTTAACTAAAATAGTCAAAAATATGCTTGTATAAAAAATCTTATTCTTTTGCCTACAGAAATCATGCTATGAAAGATACCATTTATATAATACTACCTTTGATAATCTCTATGCATCAATTACTCAAAGAAAAATGTCTTTCAGTTCTAACTCTTTATCTTCCTTCATGAGTTTTGTTTTTTTTTTTTTTTTCTTTTTTTGAGACAGGGTCTCGCTTTGTAGTTCAGGCTGGCTCTGAGCTCACTATGTAGCCCAGGCAAGCCTCGAACTCAGCAATCCTCCTGTCTCTGCCTCCTGAGTACTGGGATTACAGGCATGAGCCAGCACGCCCAGCTTCCTTCATGAGTTTTTAAAAATAAAAATAAATCCGCACCTGTCAATTTTAAAACTTACTTACAGAAATGAGGATTTCAGATGTAGAAAAAAGTTTCTTTTGAAATTCAAGTTTAAAATAAAATGAATAGTGCATTCTTTTCTAAGAAATGTAAATAGCTTAAGCAAGTATTATAATTTTACAGCTGTTCAGGAAAATCCTTGTATTTCCCAAAATAACCCTTTGCACAAACATTTAAGAATTAGCTCAGTCATTAATCCCAGATTTGCTGGCGGGTTGGCCAAATCACAGAGCTACATTTTAAAAGCCAAAAGCTGAAGCCAAAACGGAAGACGTTCCCACCACAGACTGAAGAAAGGTGCTGCTCAGGGACTCGAATACCCGCGACTCGAGTGAGTGACACTGAGAGACGGCCGTTTCCAGGTCGGACCGTGGAGGCAGCATCCTCATCCCACAGCCAGGCTCCCTACATCCTCCGCCAAAGTCCCGGGACCTGTCTGAACAGGCCCATCGCTTAAATATGACTGTGCTCTTATTATTTTTTCAGTAGTCAACATGGTAGCCCTTGGGGCTCATTTTAATTTCGTTTTAACTCTAAGAATTCTAGGAGAGGAAAAAATACATACTTTCACAGCATGATAGCACTGAAAACAAGGGAGCAGCACTGCTCGTGACTATCTCCAGTCTCATTTCAGAGGTCAAATGTCTTCTCAGCACATACGGCTTAAAGTCCTTGACTTGCTGTGTGACACACAGACAAAAAATTTAGAGAAAAACAGTGCACGCATCACTGTGCTACCCACCCGCTGTTTGGGTCAAACCCCTCCAAGGCCGACTGGCCCAAGGATGGTTTTCATTCACCTCTGCTGCTGTGTGTGTCCTCTGGCTGTGTGGACCGAAGCTCTGGCTGGAGTCACGTCAGAACGCCGAAGCAGGCTCGCTCTCCCCACTCAGCGCGCGTGCTGACGGCTGCTTCTGCCATGAGAGTCCACACCTTGATTTCCTGTGTAGCGCGGGCTACGTACTTCACCTACCTGAGTTCTCCGAGGGAGATCTCACGAGCAACTCTGCCACAAGAGCAGGAAGCAGCGTAAGAGCTTCTTATATTACAGCCGAGGTAGTTTCAAAATTTACTTTTACCATATTCCGTTTATCAAATAAATCCTAGAGCCAACACGGACTCCGAGGGAGGGAAGTTACACCCTTGGGCAAGGGACAAGCCCACGAAATGGAGAAAGTGCTACTGATGCCACGTGTCACTGCAGCCACTAAGGGCTTCTAGTTCCTTTTGTTAAAATCTCAAAATAGCTTAGTAAGTACATTTCGGCAGGAGATGGACCTGCGGTGGGCAGCGCGGCTGGAGTAACGGAACCATCCCTAAATGTAATATAGTCCCCCTTCAAATGTTATGCTTTGTGAAAGAATTCATTTCTAGCTACTGGTAAATTTGCATCTTCTTAGCGTTTTTTCTTCCTCTATTTGTACAAATAGTGAATATTCTTTTTTTAAAAAGACATCCAGATGGTATCTCTGGAGATACAACAGGAGCAGATATGCACGGCCTCTCATCTCTCGAAGTTTACATTCCAGTCCAACAAACAGGAAATGATACCGAACTGGGAAAAACTGCTGTGGCCAGGGAACTAGAGAGGGCTGCGGACGTATGAGGAAGGCCAATGACCCTGTCTTAGGCGGGGCCAAAATCGGAGGGTGGAGCGGGGCTGTTCTGGAAGAAGCCATGTGTCCTGCAGGATGAATGAAATGTAATAAATGAAAAGGAGTCACGGCCACACTCCAGGGCGAGGGAAGGATACCGCAAGAACTCAGAGGACAGAGGGAATGGCACAAATACACTGCAGCGAGGTTAGGTCTGGCCAATCTGTAGGACACTAACAGAAAGCATAGAAAGGACATAGAAGCTTTTCCAGCTGTCTTAAATAGCTGCCATTTTCCCATGAGCCACAGAGCATAACTTCTGGCTTACATGAGAAAACGATGAGGACATGTGTTCACATTTCAGAAAAACCACCTGGGCTAACAAGTGTAGGACTGGAGAGGTCAAGAAAAGAGGTGGTAAAGCTACCCGATCTCTAGGTAACGGCTGTCTATACCATGCGAGTGTTGGGGAAATGGGAAAAAAGTAGAACAATTCTCAAAATTCAGGAAACAGTTGAAAGGCCCGGTGATTGCTTAGAGATAGAGGGTGAAGAGGAAACGTAAGGCCTTAAACTGATGCCCCATCCGTGCTTCTCTTTAGTGAAGGTTGAAGTTCGCCATACAGAGTGCTCTGTTAACACACACGGTGCAACTGTCGGGTCTTGAAACAACTTATCAAAGTCAACAGTTCAATGTGATAGTCAGTGATGAGAAAAAGTTCACTTAGTTTCTAGGTGCTTAGCCTAATCATAACAAAAATAGCTACTGTGAAGAAAAGTAGCTTTCTAGCACGCTCAATTCATGTTTAAAAGAGGCAAAACAATAACGGAATGTATCAAAAGTGGCTGGTACTGCTGAACTCCACACAGCACCTCACGCTCACCTTCCGGCTCACCTTCCCCTCGCTTCAAGGAACTGCATGTGGTTTAAAGACACATTTGGAAAGCGCAGCTACTCCTGAACCGGTTCGTCTCTGGGCCTCACGCCGTCCGTGGCACAGGGGAGGAGGAGCGAGGCCCGGGGCCCTGCCGTGCGCGACGGCCTGCTGGAGAGCGGCGGGAGGCAGCCGGGGAGAAGCGACACTGCGCAGCACAGTGTCAAGAAATACAATGGAACCAGAAAACAGAACCCAAACGCTCTTAAGCATCAAGCTTCAGTCCACTTGGAACAATCCATTTAAATGTACCTGCTCAATTTTAATTTAAAGATTTCCCAGCAGCTGCTTCAGAAGGGCAGCACTTTTTCTGACACTAGTATTTCAGTAACTGTGAGGCAGGACATTGCAAATGAGTTTCCATCTTGATTTAGTGCTGTTTTAAGTTTATAAGAAAAATGTCCCTATGTAAACAACAGACATTCTGATTAAACACTGCAGTTCTTATTTTGGCTGCTAAATCAATAACGCCGTTGGCTGCAGAGTCGTTTACATTCCCTCAGGCCGGGCGCCTGTCCAGCCGGTCCTGCGCTGACATCACTTTCCAGCAAGGTCTGGCTGCTCTCAGCAGCCGGCTGAGAACTATTCTCTGAAGACAGCTATGGAAGTTTCAAAGTGAGCACATTTCAGCAAGAGGGTCTCCCCAGTGCCTGCGCTGAGACAGTATAGTTCATCCAGAAATAGTCTCTCATCTAATGGGTAATTTACTAGCAAAAATCGTTCAACCAGTTTTTTTCCTAAGCTGTAAGACAAATACCTTTGGTGATATTATCTCTTTCACCTAAAACTGACTTTGAAAGGTTTCCTATTTTTATCTCTGTAATAGATTCAATAATGTGTAACTTTATAGCAATGTGGGGTGTGTGTGTGTGTGTGTGTGTGTGTGTGTGCGTGCGTGAATACCTGTGCTTACCAGTGCTGTGTGCTAACTGCCAAACTCCAGGAAACAATTCATACACACTGATTAACTCCTTAAGTATACCCTGCACATTCAGAATGCTTTATAGTAGAAAACAAGATTGTATTATATGACTAAATCACAAAACAACAACCACTAGCATGCAGGACCCTTGAAAAGAAAGGCTGAATAGGTGAAAACAGATTTGGGGGAGTCACTGAAAGAATATTAATTTACAATTAGCATAATCAGTGTGGGCAACTAGAAATGAAAAAACTATAAAGGAAAAGTCCTACATTATATTGAGATCATCTAAAAAATATGATTCTCAGTTAATCAGAAAAAGTTCCACTTTAGCAGCAAAATACTCCAGTCCTGCTGACTGCAAGAAGGTATTCCAGGACCCAAAATTACTCACCTGGAGAAATTCTCTGACATTAGAGCCCAGGACGCGTAAGATGGTATCATAGCCAGATTCTTGACAAAACACAAAAAACATCTTCCCAAACATTTGAAGGATTTCTCCAGCATTGAGGTCTATTTCATAGGTTTGAGAGGAAATAAAATCCACATATTAGAGGGAGAATACTGTTAAAGAGAAGAATGAATATAAATGCTTATGAAAATGCTTTAAAATCCCCGGTCTTTGTGTAGAATAGACACAGATTAACACAAAAGAATTCTGACTAGAACACTGTAACAAAATCTGAGAAAACAATCCATTAAAATGTAAATTTATACTTACTAGCAAAACAACCATTATCCCAGGTTATAAAATGATCAACTTAATTTTGACATTTTATAGCACACACTTAAATATATTTTTTGTAAAAAATGGAGATTTCTTTAAACCATAAAGAATGTACATGACAATATTTTGGCACAAAATAATCTTCTTCACACAAATATGTATACTATTTATGAACCTAACTGTATGAAATATGGACCTGAGTATCCTTTTCTTAGTAATCCAAATTCATACTTCCTAAAATTTAATTTTCCCCATAATTTTTCTTTACAACCTTCAATTGTTATTTAGCTATGGATAAAGCAATGTATTCATCCTTGTCTTACTGAAAATGTAGGCTTTTTTACGTATTGATTTTAATACAAAAACACTTTTACACAAATCTTAATGCAAAGGCATCTAGTATTTCTTTAGGAAAAATTCATTAAGAGTTTGAATATATTTTTAAAAGATTCCGATGTTGCCAAACTTCTCAGAAAGAAGTCATCTCATTTCATCAGACTGAAAATATATACATCTTTACTGGTGATGACACAAGATATTTCATTTTAAACATTTTGCAGATTTATATTTTAAAAGTGTATTTCACATTTGCTTCCATTTTGATTACTAATGAAGCTTTGTATTTCTTCCTGTATATCAATTTTCTTTACTAATTCTTATATTCTCCCAAGTAGAAGCTTCCTTCTGTCCCATACAAACTACACCCTCAGTGTAAATTAAAATCTTTGGAAATAACAGATAATATTTGAGAACAATTTCTCTTTGTGACACTGAGATTTATCTGTGGGAGGCCTCAGTTTACTCTTTCTTTTGTGCATGGCTAACAAAACTTGTGACTGCAAAAGAGATTTCAGGGTAATGCTCTCTCTGTTTTATAGCACACACTTAAATATATTTTTATATATTTATCTGCGTAATTTCTATATTGTTGACACTGTAACTGGAATTATCGTACTGGATATCCATGTTTTCTTCCTTTTGCAGTAGATGGCTTCCTGTGAGGACAGACGGCCTGCTTTCTTTCTGTTCTAAAAACTTGGTAAAAGGAAGAACAGGACTTGCCTAGGCCTGTGCCTGACATTATGTGAACAATGCTTCTCCAGGTCTGTGAGGAACATAATTTGTGCAACCACATACTACAGTCTGGAAGCAGACACTGCTCTGGACAGTATCTAAGGCAAAGAAGGAACACTGTATCTAACTTACTGAGAACTTTGCTGGCAGCAGCAACCAGATCGTAAGTTTTAGAGTCATCATATATTATTCTGACAAGAAACTGTCCTTCTTCATCTAATTGGGCCTCTTTTCTGGAAAACAGAAGACAGCGATGGTGAGAAAAGTCAAAAGAGTAGCTACTACAGATGTAATGATTGCATAAACAATGCTTCTACTTCTGAAGTAGAATTTTTTGGCACATCTGTTTAAATCAACATTGTGTACCTACAATCTAGTCATTCATGTAAAATGCTATCATTTCCTTCTCCCTAAGTTGACACATTTAATTACATTTTAATACATGTGACATTTATATAGTACATCAATGCCCAATACAATGCCCAACATTGACAAAGACTGGTTTGATGGCCATCTGATGTTGAGGCAGGAAGATCGCTCCTGCCCATGAGTTCAAGGCCAGCCTGCACAACATAGCAAGGTTTTACCTGCTATAAAAGAAGTAACTTGGTGTTGGGAGACATGCTATATAATTTGGGGGAAAATAATTAAAATATGACTAGGGCCGTCTGAAGTCTGGTCTTCTTGCTTTTGGGTCAGCGTTGGCGTGCAGGAACATACCTCCACCATGCCTCTCTACTCACAGCTGAGATCTTGTGGTCCTGAGAAGCTGCGATGCTCAAGGGCAAGGTTACATCAGCTGGCGACACACTGGTTCTTTCAGAACCGAGTAGTCATAGAAAATAGGAAAGGCTCCACCTGGGCAGGGACAGACTCCCTCCCAGTTTACCTCATCCAGCCTACTGCTGTGGGATGTTTCGCTCATCTCAACATCCTAATCAACATACACTCCTCCTGCCTGAGATCCTCATCAGCACAGGATTACCACCACTTCCCAGGGCGTCTCGTTAGTTCCTCCAATTGTAAGATCCTCATCGATTTAGGGTTACTGCCAATCTCCAAGTCATTTGATACTCCCTATGAGCCCAATAACTAGTAACAAGCTCAGAGTGCCTTGTCTTTGCTGCCCAGAGCAGCAGTGATCAGGCCCAAAGCCTAGCTTTTTCTCTAAGTCTCTTTCCTATCTTTATTCTTTGATTACCCTTGTGCTGTTGTGGCTCACAGGAGGCCAGGACCCACTGCAGGGGTTTTGATAATGTCCCCTTTCTCATTAGCTATAAATTTTAGCTTAATACATATTCAGCAAATATTTGTTGAGTCCCTATGCATCCCAAGCACTTCTGTAGGGATGCAATCTTTAGTAAAACAGACGAAGTCCCTGATGTCATACCACATATATACATGCCCTAAGTGGTGTAGGAGCAGACAGGGTCTAACTAACAAATCACTTGTACAAAAAAATAAAAAGAAAATCAGGCAAAATGGAAGACAATGGTGTTCCATTGCAGCAGGGACCATGGTTGCAGCATGAGTTAGGCAGAGCCAGCTAGCAAAAGGCAGGCAGGTGCCCAGGGGCAGAGCACATCCTGAAGGCTGCCACTGCAGAGGTCAGGGTGGCTGGGGCACAGAAGAGGAGAAGCAGCTACACAGGAGCAGGGCAGGGTGGCCAATGAGGCTGCCTGGTCACTTGACGAATGGTCCACTGGGTGGTAACGGATCTGGGCTCCTGTGGCAAGCGGTGAAGGAGCCGACCTGACAGGGGTCTGCCTGGCTTCTGCAGGGAGGGCGCACTGAGGTGCTCAGGACACGCTGGGGAGGCTCTGCCACACTTCAGGGACTCAGGCTGCAGGCAACAGAGGCAGGGACAAGTGA
Organism: Thryonomys swinderianus; assembly: GCA_004025085.1. Lineage (NCBI taxonomy): Eukaryota > Metazoa > Chordata > Mammalia > Rodentia > Thryonomyidae > Thryonomys > Thryonomys swinderianus. The sequence continues at coordinate 3,293 of PVIC010031620.1, read as the reverse complement.
GCACCAGCTCCCCTGCGTCACGCTGAGGACCAGGCCACGGGAGGCGGCTCGGCGGCCCCGGGCTCAGAGTGAGCAGGTGGGAGAGCGACGCCATCAGGAGCTGATGCAGAGACTCTCCACGGAGAGCTGGGTCAGGTCCAGGGTGGGGTTTTACCTACGGATGGGCTTCCAGGTGGACTGACAGAATCCTCACATACAGCCTTCACGTTATAAACACAGGAGCTCGAAATGTACACAGCAGTAGTGAGAGGAAAGCACAGTTACCATTTGTAAGAGTCACTGTGATTCTATAAATACATTTATTTTGGTAGATTTGGAAGACAAATGTCTAAGGGGAGGGGAAGACATGCTTTAAAACACTGCCCAGTAGACACAGGAGCTGACGGATTTCCAGACAGATTTTCCACTGTTACATTCACAGAAGTACATCCGACTGGAATATCAATTGCTAATTCTAACTCTTCCAAACCACTGCATGCCGCCAGAAGAGCATAAGGGATGCTGGCCGCTGTGCTGGTGAGCATCAGGCTGGCCATAGCCACAGCCACCAGCCACCAGCCACCACTGCTGCTGCTCAAGGAAAACATTCCGAGCGGTGGCATGGCTTATGTCACCTCATCAGCCTGAGCCTATTCGTAGAGCCACACTGTGCCCTGCAGGGCTGGTGTTAATGTTTGTTTGCTAGCTAAGCAAAGCAGGGCACATTTTGAAAATGTGGTGTCACGGACGGTGGAGCTTCCCTAGCATGTGCAAAGCCGTGTTTCCAGCCTACCTCTGCAGCGAAACAGAACAGCAAAAATACATGGCATTGGTAATCATGGGGACCTGAGTTTCAGAACCTAGAAGTTTCGAGCTGAACGAACTTGGGAAAACCACCTACATTGCATAAACACCACGATCTCTCCTTTCTAAAACTAAAAACCAATAGTGTAATAATAGTAAGCAACAATGTAACTCATTTCCAACAATTATGAAGAACTATACAAAATTATGTTCCAAACATAAAGTATTAAAAGTATTGAATGATACACATTCCTAATTCCAACCCATTAGCATTACCATACATACTACTAACAGCTACGCTGCGTGTCTGCATGCTCAAACACCTGTTTTCTTCCTTCTTTCCAAACATGCACAGCTATTATGCAAAATACCACAACTTTTCAAAGGGCTCAAGGTTTTTTAAATAGAGAAAGTAAGATATCAAAACAATACAAACAAAATATACAAACCTTAATTTATCATGTAATAAATGCTACATATTTTATGCATTCTAACTTCTAATTGCAAAAATCCATAAAGTGCTTAGGGAAAAGAAAGCTATTTAAAAAGAAAAATATTCTCCAATCATGAAATAACCGCTGGTAACAGTATATTGAATATACACTTGCTTGAACATACTGGTTTATATAGCATATCACTTTCTCTTTTGATTTAGTATTTGATCTTTTCATGGCAATAAATGTATTGCCACAGAATGACTGGATCAAATTCTATTGTACGGACATGTGAAGTCCTGGTAGGGACAGTTGGGTTTCTTTTATGTTTTTTTCCATAGTATGAAAGAATTTCTGATGAACATCTTCAGCACTAATTGTATTATGAGCTAAAAATATAATTAATTTCTAGGAATGGACTTGCTAGTTTAAAAGATATAAATATCCTAATTTTGGTTATTTTTCCATTTAAATTTTACTATGATACAACGCTACTCAACATGAGAATTTTGTTGCCTGTGATTTAAGACATGTTAGTAAAATATAAATGTGAATGAAATGTAAATTAATGCATGTGTTTACCATTCTTTTTTCTTTCTTCCATCTTGAATAGGTAAAATCATGTAAGTTTAGTTTTTATGAAGAACACATCCATCCATGGCATCCCCTAAAAGAGTGAGATACCAGCAAAGTATATGGTGTGCATAAATTGGAGTAACTATTTCCTAAAAATCCCCAAACAATGAGGCAAGACTCTTTTTTTCCTTGTTCTCTGCTTATTAAAATAAGCTCTCTTATCACGTTTAGGCTTCTTCCTGAAATGGTCCTCTTCCACTTGCTAATATCTAGAATATGTAACAAACTCTAAAAATTAGATCCTTAAAATGTAATGGCCCAATCAAAAAGAAAATGGGCCTCTGAAGTGAACTGACTCTTCTTGGAAGAAGTACAAAAAGCCAATATATACATGAAAAAAAGCTCAGCATCACTGGCCATTTAAGAGATGCAAATTAAAACACACTGAGATTCCATCTCACTCAGGTGGAATGGCTAGTATTATGAAAGCAATCCATAACAAATGCCGGTGGGGCTGTGGGGGGAGGGGACCCTCCAACCCTCCTCCACTGCTAGTGGGAGTGGAGTGTGACACAACCACCGTGGAGATCACGTGGGAGATACCTCAAAAAGCTACAGAGGGTCCACACGACCCAGCTATTCCCCTTCTTGGTCTCTTCCTACCAAAGTTAAAAGAGATCATAACACATACCATCATATCTCATGCACCAATGTATACACTCTCATGTTTACAGCAACACAATTCATTATAGCTAAACTTGGACATCGTCTGCATGTTCATTAATAGGTATGTGGTATTTATATACACTGGAGTACTACTCTGCCATAAAGAAGGGTAAATTTGAGTCGTTGGTAGGAAAATGATCTCCCTTGAGACCATAATGCAGAGTAACTCAGACACATAAGCCTAGATACCATACAGTTTATTGGATAAAAAAACTCCATATATAAATAAAATACAAATAGAGAACAGAGAATAGGAAAAGAGAAATAAAACCTATTGTAATCCAGCACGGACAATGTATCTAAAGGAGAACCTTGATTTAGTATAATTGTCTTATGTGTCCCATAGCTCTTTGGCCTGTTATTCTGGTCGTTAATCTGTATATATGTTAATTAACTTTGTAAGTACTTATTAAAAAACGAGTCAGATGCTGGCAAATAAAAGGGTAATGGAAAGAAGGGAAACAAAGAATTGAGGTATGTGCATGTACCGATTTCCTACAATGAATGTACTCGGTAACACTGCAAACACCAACTTATTAAAGATTTTAAAACTAAAAAGCCTTAAATAAGGTTGGATAAGGTGATAAAGGCTGCTTCTTTTTCCCTTTTTGTTTCCTTTCTTTCTTTTCCTTTCTTTTCTTTCCTAACAAGTAAACAGAGCCTCACTGGGTTCCACCCACGAGCCATAGTCTTCCCTTACACAGCAGCAAAGACAACAGCTCAGAGGACGTCCGCGCAGTGCAGGCCGCCTGGCAGCCCCGCCTCCCGGAGGGC
>PVIC010031619.1:5686-21307 GCA_004025085.1 Thryonomys swinderianus | reverse complement strand
GGTTCCGGTGCCTGCCTCACAAGCGCAAGGACCTGAGTTCGATCCCCAGTAACCACATACAATGCTGGGCATGGTAACTCACGCCCACCAGCAATCAATACCACATACCACAGTGCCGGGCGTGGTGGCTCACACCTGTCATCCCAGCACTCGGGAGGCAGAGGCAGGAGGATTGCTGAGTTCGAGGCTTGCCTGGGCTACATAGTGAGCTCAGGGCCAGCCTGAACTACAAAGCGAGACCCTGTCTCAAAAAAAATCACATGTAGGGAACAGGGAAAGGGGAGGTAACTAGAACCTCTGCAGTTAAGTCCTGTTCTCCTGTAAGCCCAAGAGCACAAGGCAAATTAATATACAGACAGAAATGAAACTTAGAGAAGAAACTGTGCTTGAGCCTGATCATTGCCACTCTGGGCAGCAAGAACAAGAGACCCTGAGCTTGCCACAGCTTCATCCAGTACATCTGGAGTAAGAAAACATAACCAAAGATCCCCAGCAACAATCCCAGAACAAAGAGGAATTATGTAGATAAAGGTCCTAGGGTGACTTCAGCTGGTATAGCCCTACCCTGGAGCATCACAGCAGGTGGGACCCCTGGCCCCTCTGTTACAGGAGGGGAAGAGAGAGGTACATCTGGACATGCCATAGCTGGCCTGTAGGCAGGAAAACTAGGTCTAATCATAGTTTTAATGGTGAGATTATTTTCCCCAAAATTATAGAGAATTGCTCCTGACACAGGGGAAAGGACTACTCAACAGAATTCAAGTGAACAATTTCTGGAGCTAATGCTGGGCCAGAAACAGTGTCTGCTTACCCCATCTAGAATGAAAATTTTAATTGGAAATTGTGTTCAAAAAATAGAACTACTTTTTCTCAGTAGGGATAAAAGGTTTTGACACTAATTGCTGCTATGTACTCCTAACGAAAGGCTTAAGGGCAAGACCTGAAGAGAGCAGGTTCTCAAGTAACAATAGAGCAAAATATTGTTTTGAAGCAGTTTTAGAGCAAATATCAGTACTACTTAGAGAAAGAAAATTTTCCAAGGGCAGCTGAACTCCTAGAGAAAAATATGTCCTTGTCCACATTTTAAGCAAATGTCAAATCAATAATGTAAACTGCTTGAACTTTGAATGTGTGATCATATATCAAGCTCTTAAGTAAAGTTTACAAGTCATACAGGCATGAAGTGTTTAAACATGGCCTCTGTCCAAAACGTTTGTTGGGCACTAAGATACTGACCCAGAAATGACTCTGAGGAAACCAGGCTAGAAGTTTTAAAACATCAAAGTGATTCAGGGAAGCAACCCTAACTCCCAACCTGCTAGATATATGAAACATGAATTCATGTTCCCTAAAATCGACGAATGAATTCTAAGAACACTGGTAGTTAAGAGCAGGACAACTTTAGTGAGAAAGAAAGCTGCCTAAAAGGGACAGAAGAGGGACCTGAAAATAGGAGACCCCGCTCACCTTACTTCCCAGGGTGCTTTTATGGAACAAACCCGTGAAGTGAGGCAGGTTTAAGGTGGGACAAAATTATAGTCAATCAGTAGCAGTGCAAATACAGTTACTTAAGTAATATTAGCACAATGAGAAATGACGGAATGGGCAAAACCAATAAGATTCCAACAAGTATAGTCACTTGGGTAATACTGATGAAATGAGGATCCAATGGGAAAGCAAGTCATGTGACAAGCATACAAGGATTTTCAGACAGGAATCTTTCCTGGGAGGAATAGGTGAAGATCTTGGTCTCAGGGGGAAGCCTACTTAGAATATCGGTCATTGCTATTTATCTTACATGGGTGGAGTAGTTTCCTCCCTTGATCATGTTGACCTTCAGTAAAGGTCTCCCGGACTCCATGTGGTCTCCTTCCATGTGGGCTTTTTGAGGGCCAGCCCTGTCTAACTGCCATCAAGGTGTCTAACTAGCTTACCTACCTGGTTTATTTCCATGATGATGATTGCAATATCATGGAAAGCAAGAGGTAATTCCACACTGGGACACGCAGCAGATACTAAAAGGTGAAAGTTTATTCATGCATGTGGACTCCACTTCCTAGTGAAGTGAAGCACCGAACTGAAACTACAATGGGTTTATATAAAGGAGTTTGTGCACGAGTCGGGTCAAGGGTGGGACATCACACGGCAGCTGCAGAACAAACAGGTAACTGGATAAAGGGTCAAGGGCAGAACAGCACAGAGCAGCTGCAGAACAAAACAGGTGCTAAACCTCTCTCTAGGCTTTTATCTGTTTGGGGGAAGCACAAGTATATTTACAGAAGCAGAATTTGCAGCTCTGTGAAAACCCACATTCTCAAGACTCCATTTGTTTGGGGAGAAATGGACATATTTCAGTTCAATGTGGATTAACTCTGATTATGTGGGTCTCACATTCCCCACTGTTTTTGTACATAATCAAATCCTCGATTCTTGGTTGTCTTTATAGGACTCACCATCTCCTGCCACTGAAAAGACTCTAACAACTCCTGAATAGTTTGCATAGAAACAACAGGCTTCTCCTAAAACTACACAAAGTCTTCTCTGTTTTATAAAGAGCAGATGCAGCCCATGCCGATTTTCCAATACTACCTCAGCTAGGGAGTCTACCTGTTTTTTTTAACCTTGATATTGTATCTTCTAAATAACCTAAGTCTCTATTTAGACACTTGGTGGCTCATGGATTTGAAATTAGAATCCTGGGGGGGTCAAAGAGGAGGTGCCTATGGCTTCAGATCTTGCTAGACCTAACTCAAGCAACAGTGTGATCAGAACAGGATCTGCTCTTCTTACTTGATACAGCTCAATAAGACTTAGATGTTCTCATTCTCCAGTTCTGTTATAAGATTTGGGGAAGTATATAAACAATGATACAGAGGAGTGAATCTCATTGTTCTGAAAATGAATTTTGGGATACACTGGGCAAGGCCTTCTGTACAGACGAACCACGCATCTTCAGGAGCATTATAGTACTGGCAAGAAGAGTCTGCTGAGTGGTTGGTTATGGCTGTATTACACAAAGGCCAGTAGTAAGGGTGTAGAGCATAGTCTTGACCTGTTAACTGATTTCTATTCCCTGTATATCTTAGGGTTAAAGAAGGTTTGTTCCAGCTACAGGCAGGAGACTGAACAGAGAGTGGAGAAGCTTGGGTTCCTGTTCCTGTGAAATAAGGGGGCCTAGGATCTAAGCATAGCCAGAAGTCTCTAGCACCTTTAGGGTTAGTAACATTTGTCAACCTGTGTACTTGAGACAATATCTCAAATATGGGGGTAGAAAAGTTCTTAGCAGATATCCTAGGGTCAGGAGTCTTTTCCGTGGCAGGAGATGGTGAGCTAATGGGCTTTAATTTGGGCCCACCTGACTTGATTTGGGGTGTCTCTACTGGGGCTGGCAGGGCTAAATCTTTTTTGGCTCTATGGGTTGACTGATCCGATAGGTGGATTTTTGTTTTGTAAATTCTGAGCCTGGATCCCACTCTGAAACATAAAGTCTAATATCCAATGTTCTTCCTGTTTTCCACCCAGAGGCGGATAATGATTTTAAGTAGGAAAGTTACCAGGTAGTGCCCCTCCCTTGGAGGAAAGGCCACAGGCAGTTCCCATTCTGGGGGATCGCTTTTGTTGACTCGAATTTTTAATTGCCTTAGCAGTGGTGGGGGTCACATTTAACCAGGGGTCTGGCACCTGTACCGGTCAGGGGGCAGTAGACGCATGATCCCAACTGCTACAATGATCATTTTTTCTACCGTCACTGGCACATGTATGATCATCATTAGCTGGACAGATATAGAATTGGACAGACTGCCTGGCTAGGTAACAACCAGCTATAGGGTTGGAATCAGGCTCAACAGATCACAGAGACTAAATGTTTAACTCGAGGGTCATTTGGTCCGGGCCTCAAGACACATGGAAGATGACCCGCTCACTAGATGTTAATCTAGTGACTAGATGTTAATCTAGTGAGACCTCTTGGCTGAGAACAGAGAGGTTATCAGCATTTACTGTTTTATATTTTATAAGGAATGACATAATAACATTAGAGACAAAACTAAACTTGGTGCTGGAGTCTTATCTTTGGGTCGCCAGGCTGGCTGGGTAACCCTCTGTTTATCTCCAGGTGCATGTTCCAGGGGGAGTTTTGCACGGCTGTGATGAATCCATGGTGTGATGCCATCCACCTTCAGAGCTGATGGCGTCACCAAATCCACAGGAAATAGTTCCTTGGAGAGAGGTTCGATCGCTCTGGGACAATGTCGCTTGATCAGGACAAGGTCTCCTGGCTGGAACTTATGGTTGTCTCTGCCAGATCTGGCTTTTCGAATGCTAAGTGTTAGTTTCAGTTTGGAGTGCACCTGGAGGGTTTGTAGATTTAATTAAACGATGATTACAAGATTCAGATACAATTTCTAGATTAGTAGCAGGCAGTAGCGCTGGCGGCCTGCCAAACATTCCCTCATAGGGAGTAAATCTGTTTACCTGGGGAGTACACGTAACTCTTAGCATTGCCAAGGTGAGATCTAACCATCTAGCGTTGGTTTCAAAAACTAACTTACTTGAAGTTTCTTTGAAAGTCCTGTTCATTCTCTCAACTTGCCCTGAATTTTGTGGCCTGTTAAGCACAATGCGATTTCCATTCACCATTGAGTGCTTTGCTACTAATAAAGAAACTTTGGCCATGAAGGCGGGGCCCTTGTTGGTCTCCAGGAACTGTGGGAGGCCAAATCGGGCCATGAGCTCTTGTAGTCTTTTACTTCCTATCTGAAGCTTTTCTCCCTTTGTTGGAAATGCTTTTTCTCATCTCGAGTAAGCGTCAACCCCAAAAAGCAGGCACCTGTAGCCACGGCTGGGTTTTCCCTCGGTGAAGTGGCGCTCCCGAGCTTCACCTGGGTGATTTCTCCTCCGGAAGACACCTGGCCCGCCCCGCTTTGGCCTGGAACTAACACGAGCGCAGGTTTGGCGTCTGCCGCGAATGTCCTGGAGCGTGTCCGAGAGATTCGGGGTCAGGAATCGACGATGCGGGAGGAACCTCACTTTCTTTTCACCCAGGTGAGTGAGTTGGTGGGCTTGGGTTGCCACCTGGCCACCGACGGCTTGTGGCAGGCAGGCGCGTCCGTCGGGACGGCCCCACTAGCCGCCATCTCGTTGGGAGGCTCCGGGGCTGGTGCACAGCTGGGTGGCATGCAGGTCGCTGCAGGGCACGGTGCACAGGTGGCCAAGAGAGTTCATCCTGGACGGCAGCATTCCCGCCTCGAGGCTGTCTGCACAGGGGCGCAGCAGGAGCGGAAGGGCGAAGCAGGCAGTTCAGAAAGTATTCTGAGAGGTGGTGGGGCCACGCTCCCTGCCGTTTTTTCCTGCAACCTCTCTTGCAGTTCGGTCAGCGAGCTGGTTTTTTACTATCTCAGGAGAGGTTCCCTTTCGGTATTCTTTGTAATGCATTATAGCGACTGCTTTTGGTTTCCAAATGGCTTTTAATAGAGCTAAGGTCTCTTTTTTATTTTTAATGTCTTTCTCTCCTGCGGTTAGAAGCTCCCTTTGTAAAGTTTTTCATGCACTGTGGTGAATGACACCTACTGTCTGTATATATGTTTGCTGACTTGTTTTCCCCCAGAGTTAGCACCTGTGCTAGAGCCACAAGTTCAGCCTTCTGGACAGACATTTCATGGCTCAAAGCTTTAGCCCAATGAAAGGTCCCTTGTTTATCTACCACAGCTGCCCCTGCATACCCGATTCCATCTTTGACAAAGCTGCTGGCATCTCTGAGGAGCATTTCTTCAGCTTCTTGTGGCTGCACATCTCCTAGGTCTGGCCAGGGCGAGCACTGTGGAGCAGCTGTGGACTGACAGTGAGGGATCAGGATCCCGCAGCGAGGGGGCAGGATTTAAAGCTGCGGTCTCTGAACCCAGTTTGGGGCTGATCAGTGAGGAGAGCTTGATGCTGGGTGAGTCTGGCATTTGATAACCAGTGCTCAGTCAGTGCCTCTTTTTTTGTGTGTGTGACAAGGTCTCACTTTGTAGTTCAGGCTGGCTCTGAGCTCACTATGTAGCCCAGGCAAGCCTCAAACTCAGCAATCCTCCTGCCTCTGCCTCCCGAGTGCTGGGATGACAGGCGTGAGCCACCACGCCCGGCATTGTGGTATGGGGTACTGATGGCTGGTGGGCGTGAGCCACCACACCCGGTATTGTATATGGCCACCAGGGATTGAACCAGGGACCTTGCACTGGCTAGGCAGGCACCAGAACCACTGAGCTAAATCTCCAGCCCCCTTGGTGCCTCTTTTTAACACAATAGACACTCTGTGGGGAGACCACAATAATCAGCTCTTGGCCTAGGCTCAATTTGTCAAGTTCCTTGACGAGTAGGCTGTGGCTGCAATAGCCCAGAGACAGGGAGGCCAACTCACCGCTACTGAGTCAAGTGTTTGAGACAAGTAAGCTCCTGGCAATTCCCAGCATCCCAGAGTGTGAGTTAGGGCCCTTCCAGCTGCTCCCTCTGGTTCTGTCACATACAGCTGAAAAGGCCTTTCAATGTCAGGGAGAGCTACTGCAGGGACTCCTGTGAGGGCTCGCTTTAAAGCATCAAATGCCTTTTGCTCTATTTCTGTCCAGCCTAGGGGGGCAGATATGCCCACTGCCGCCACAAACAGTGGCTTAGCAATTTCAGCGAACCTAATTATCCACAATCTGCAATAGCCAGCAGCCTACAAGAATTTGCAAACTTGTTATTTTTTTTTTTTTCATGACGGGAGTAGCTATCTGTACTGCAGCCTGTTTTCTCTTGGCTGATAGCTGTCGGGTTTCCTTTTCTATTCCATATCCCAGATAAGTAATTTTGGTGACACAAATTTGAACCTTTTTGGCTGAAACTCTATATCCCAACTTTGGCAATAATTCTAAAAAGTCTTCAGTGGCTGTCTGGTAGGACTCACAGTCATCTGCCGCTACTAATAAATCATCTACAGGGGCCAGAGATTTAGCTCAGTGGTTCCGGTGCCTGCCTCAATACTGCATACCACAGTGCCGGGCGTGGTGGCTCACACCTGTAATCCCAGCACTCGGGAGGCAGAGGCAGGAGGACTGCGGAGTTCCAGGTTTGCCTGGGCTGCATAGTGAGCTCAGGGCCAGCCTGAACTACAAAGCGAGACCCTGTCTCAAATAAATGAATACACGAATAAATAAATAAATAAATAAATCGTCTACATACTGAAGCAGAGTCACTTCTGGACGGGACTGGTGGAATGGAGCCAAGTCTCTGTGTAAGGCCTCAAAAACTGTGGGTACATTTTTAAACCCTTGGGGCAGTCGAGTCCAAGTCAGTCGCCCCAAGAAAACCTTCTCAGGGTCAGTCTATTCAAAAGGAAAGAAGGGCTGGCTTACCATAGCCAAAGGAAGGCTGAAGAAAGCATTTTTTAAATCCAATACAGTGTAAGACTCAGAAGGGTATAAAGGTTAAGCACAGTGGGGTGGATTGTATCCAACCACTTGTTTATCTGTCGGAGTTCTTGAACTGGCTGATAATCATCGGTCCCAGGTTTGAAGAAACGGAATCTCCCAAGGTGACTGGCCAGGGACTAAAATCTCTGTGTCCATGAGGCGATCAGTGTGGACTTTAATCCTCTGTGTGGCTTCAGTTTTGATGAGGTATTGAAACGGAAACAGCATCTGCCAACAATGAGACAGTGGGGGGCTGGTGACTGGCCAGACCTGGTGGGTTTGTTTCAGTCCAAACCTGGTGAAACTTTGACTTGAGATCTCCCAGTGAGGCTACATGACCGTGACTATTTGAAGCCGTGTCTGGCTGCAGAAGATAATTCTTTAGACAGGGGGCAAATGACCATTATCTGAGCTCACTGGGCCACATGACCCAACTGCACATTTGCCTTGTCTTCTGAGAATCAGATGCACGCTCCCAGTGTTCTGAGGAGACCCCAGCCTAAGAGAGGGCAGGGGCGTTCAGGTATTGGGAAGAATGAGTGGGTCTTTTTGTCCGCCAAGTCTACAGTCCTGGCAATAGTCCATTTATAGCTTTTCTGGCCATGGCAGGTGGCCCCTGGATAGAATCTCTTCAGCAGTGACTTTTCACAGAGGGCCAGTGAGTACAGCTCTTGGCCTAGAGATCATTTATCTCATGACATAGATTTGTTTCCAGTATTTTTATTGAAGATACTATGAATGAAATTGTTTTCTTGACTTTTTTTTTGTCAGTTTGTTATTGGTGTATAGGAAAGCTATTGTTTATCGTACATTGATTTGTATCCTGCCACATTTTAAAAGTCTTCTAGTGGAATTATTAGGGTCTCCTAAGTAAAGGATCATAACAACTAGCAATAGGAATAATTGTGTTCTTCCTTTCCTATTTGTATCCCTTTTATTGTGTTGTCTTCCCTAATTGTTATGAATAAAATTTCAAGTATTAGATTGAATTACAAATGCTGAAAGTGGGAAGCCTTGTCTCATCTAGATTTTAGAGAAAATATATTAGCTTTTCCCCATTTAGTACGATGTTAAGTTTGGGTTTGTTGCATGTAGCCTTTATTATGTTGACGTAAGGTGTTTCTATACTTAGATTCTCCAGGGCTTTCCTCGTAGAGACATTGGATTTTACTAAGGACTTTTGCATTCTACTAAGATAGTCATGTGATTTTTTTTCCTTTGGTCTTTAGTTCTGTTGATGTGCTGTATATTTACTGATTTGTTTACTGTGAATCATCCTTGCAAATCTGAGACGACTCACACTTGATCATAGTTAATAGTTATGGTGTTGGGCCGGAGGGTTAGCTCAGTGTTTCCGGCGCCTGCCTCGTAAGCGCAAGGTCCTGAGTTCGATCCCCAGTAACCACATATAATGCTGGGCGTGGAGACACGCCCACCAACAATCAACACCGCATACCACAGTGCTGGACATGGTGGCTCACGCCTGTCATCCCAGCACTCGGGAGGCAGGACAGGAGGATTGCTGAGTTCGCGGCGGCTTGCCTGGGCACCATAGTGAGCTCAGGGCCAGCCTGAACTACAAAGCGAGACCCTGTCTCAAAAAGCACAAAAAAAAAAAAAATAGTTATGGTGTTGAACTCAATTGCTAGTAATTTGTTAAGGATTTTTAACCATATGTTGACCAAGAATATTGGCCTAGAACTTTGTTTTGCTTGTTGTGTCTTTCTGTTTTGGTGTAAGGGTAATACTGTTTTTAAGAATAATACTGTCTTTAGGATTAGAATAATTCCTACCTATCTTATTTTTTTGGAATAACTTAAAGAGAATTGATATACTCTTTAAATTTTTGGTAGAATTCAGCAGGAAATCTATATGGTATATTTCTTTGGAATATTTTATTACTTATTCAATCTTGTTCATTATTGATTTTTCATTTTTAATATTTTGTCTTTTTCTCAGAAAGATGTATAAATATATATACATATGCATACATATACATGTTTTATATGTTTGTATATACGTGTGTGTGTGTGTGTGTGTGTGTGTGTGTATTCAAGGCTTGCCTGGGCTACACAGTGCATTCAGAGCCAGACCGAACTACAAAGCAAGACCCTATCTCAAAAAAAAAAAAAGCCTTTCTTTCTGCCACTATCATGCTTTTTCTCTCTGTGTATATATATATATATATATATATATATATATATATATAGAGAGAGAGAGAGAGAGAGAGAGAGAGAGAGAAATTTAGTCCATTTCTACATTATCAAATTTGTTGGCATATAGTTTTTCATAATAATCTATAATAATCTTAAATTTCTATGTTGTCTTAATATTTCCATCTTTGGTTTTATTAGTGTGTAATTGTTTCTTAGTCTAGCTAAAGACACAACTGTATCATTTGTCTTTTTGATTTTTACAGTACATGTTTGTGACATATAATGTATGTTGACGGAGTTGGTACATATTCATATCACATCATAATCCCTTTTGCTTTACTTTCCCCTCCCCTTTTCCTCCTCTCCCTTCAGCCTTAGATCTGTTTTGCTTTTTTTTGTAATTGAATTATTTATTGGTACATTTTATATACAGCTCACAATCACACTCAACATTGGGGAACATGACACAAGTTATATATGTGTAACAAGTTATATATGTATATAATATGACCAGTATATGACACAAGTTAATTCTCATTTTTACCCATCAGGATATGGGTAGAAATGAGATCTGTTTTGCTTTTGAAATTATTTACACTTTGTGTTTCTCATATAAGAGAAACCATGCAATATTTAACCTCTGTCTGATTTATTTCACTTGCTAATATGGTCTCAATATTCACCCATTTCCCTAAAAATTACTGAAGCTTATCCTTCTTTATGACAGAACAGACTTTTTAATATGTTCATCTGTTGAAAAACCTATGGGCTGGGAACAGATGACTGCCCCAGCCATGAAGGAAGTACCCCACCGTGTGGGCTGCACCAGCCAATAGACAGCCACCCCAAAGGCCCTGCTAAAATTACAATTGAGATCTGAGTGCTAAAGGGACCTGGGGCATAAATACCACTGTTAAAGAGTTGGAACAGTCTGCCCCACCTGAGAACACCAGCCACTCACACCACACCGCCCCAGGCCTGACGCACACCCCAGACAGGACCGACAGAGCCCCAGAACACTCTGCAGCCCTCTCCCTGTCCGCTGTTAAGAGTCACCACCCTACAAAAGTGCCCCTATACTGTGCCAGATCCAAAATGGCTCCCTTTCCTGTGCCCTATCTAAAATGGCTTCTTCTCCCAGGTGCAGCGTAGGGCAGCCAATCAGTAAGCTCCCTAACCGGCCACACAGGGCAAGCCAATCCTGATCCACCACAATCTCTCCCAACGCCCAAATCCCCATAAATCCCCACCGCGCTTCCCAGTGTTCTTTCTCCCCATTGTTTGAGGCAGCCTGGCAGACAGCTTTCACCACCATTAAAGCCTTGAGAAGGGTGTTACTGTTTGGGCTCATTTTTCCTTCATCCACCACATTGAAAAAGCATCACCATAATACCATGACTCTAATTCTTTAAGAAAATACTCAGAAAAGGTAGAATTCATTCAATGAAATTTGTACTTTTAGTATTTCAAGGAATCTTTATACAGATTTCCATAGTAGTTCTGCTAGTTTACACTCCCATCACCGATGAAGAAAGATTTCTTTTTCCAGTCAACTTTGCCAGCATTTGTTGGGGTTTTTCTGGGGTCCTGAAAAATAGCCTTTCTTGGGCTGCAGATTTAGCTCAGTGGTTGAAGCACCTGCCTAGCAAGCACAAGGTCCCTGGTTTGATCCTGGTAACCGCATACAGTGCTGGGCGTGGTGACTCACGCCCACCAGCAATCAGTACCACATACCACAGTGCCGGGCGTGGTGGCTCACGCCTGTCATCCCAGCACTCGGGAGGCAGAGACAGGAGGATTGCTGAGTTCGAGGCTTGCCTGGGCTCCATAGTGAGCTCAGGGCCAGCCTGAACTAGAAAGGAAGACCCTGTCTCAAAAAAAAAAAAAAAAACAAAAAAACTCCTTTCTTTATGGCACTATCATGCTGTTTGTCTCTCTGTAGCTTGGAAATATAATTTGAAATCCAGAATTGTGATGCTTTGTACTTTGTTTATTGCCCAGGATTGCTTTTGTATTTTGGGGACACTTCTGGTTCCATATACATTTTAGAATCTTTTTCTAGTTTGATGAAGGACACTGTCAGTATTTTGATTAGCAATGCATGAAATCTGTGTATCATTTTTTGTAATATGGCTATTTTGATAATATTGCCTATCTAGGAACAGAGGATGTGTTGCCAATTTCTGATGTTCTGTTTGGAAATATATTATCAAAGTACTGTGCTCGGCGTGGTGGCTCACGCCTGTAATCCCAGCACTTGGGAGGCAGAGGCAGAGTTCGAGGCTTGCCTGGATTACATAGTGAGCTCAGAGCCAGCCTGCACTACAAAGCGAGACCCTGTCTCAAAAAAAAAAAAAAAGTACTGTAATTTTCATTATTACTGTACTATTTCATTATAGGTCTTTCACTTTCTTAGTTAATACCTAAGCATTTAAATATGTTTGAAACTATTGTAAGTGGAACTCTTTCCTAAATTCTTTTTCAATGATACAAAGGAATGCTGCTGGTATTTGTGTGTTTATTTTATATTCTGCTACTTGACTGAATTTCTTAATTAGTTGTAGTGGACTGTTTTAGGGGTCATCTATATACAAGATCACATCATCTATGAATAAGGATAGTTTGATCTATTCCTTTCCTATTAAAATGCAATTTCTTCTTTCTCTTGCCTGACTGTTCTGGCTAAGAATTTGAACACTATATCAAACAGGTGTGGTGATAGTGGAAATTCTGGTCTCATTCTTGATTTTAGATAAAATGGTTTCAGTGTTTCATTTAGTGTGATGCTGGCAGTGAGTTTGTCATGAGTGGATATTACCAGTTAGATATATGGTCACTTTGTGAATATTTTCATCAAGGTTCTTATCCTGAATAGGATTTTTCTGAAGATTCTTCTGCAGCTATTGAGATGATCATATGATGTTTCTTTCTTCTATTTATATGATGCATTACAGTAGTTAATTTACATACATTTATCATCTTTGCATCTGGGGGGATAAAAGCAATTTGATGATATATTTTTTAAATATGTTATCTTTGAATCTGGGGAGGTAAAAGCAACTTGATTATCATATATTTTTAAAATGAGTTGTTGCACTTTGTTAGCATGTGTCTTGCTAAAGATTTTTGCATCTGCGTTTATTAAGAAGATTGCCTTGTAGCTTTGTTTTTTGTTAGGTCCTCTGATTTGGGGATTAAGGTAATGATGCCTTCCAGGAGCGAATCTGCCAGTACCCCTTCCCTTTTAATTTCATTGAAGACTATGAGGAATATTGTCACTAGATCTTGCTGCAGTTTGGGAGGAATAATTCAATGACTATGCTTAGTCCTAAATTTTTCTTTGTTAGAGTTTGTATTGACTGCTTTGGTTTATGGTTGGTTATCCCCCGAGGGCATTATGACTGAGTCATGGAGAGGTGTTGTCATCGCGGGGCTGCCCTCGGCAGGCTGAGGCGCAGAGTCACTCACGCACCGCGCTCTGGGAGCTTCCGTTTAATGCGTGCAGTGGAGGGCCTTGGATGGCACAAGCTTGGGCGGGGTCTGTGGTTGTCAGAGGAGGGGCCCAGTTTGCGGAGGACCGGGCAGCCTCCGGTGGTGGCGTGCCCTCGTGAGCTCCATGCCAAGGGCTCTCTCAGGACTTAGGAGACTGGCACGTGGTGCAGTGGGCTCAGCCAGCCCTGGATTTCGCCATCATCTCCTCCCCTCTGTTTAGACCCCATGGCCTCTGCCAACCATACGACATTTTTATGGGTTTGGCCAGACAGGGTGACCCTCAAAGTAGCCCACGAGTCCATGGATTTAACTTGGACCCGCCCATTGTGAACCCCTGCCAGTGGAGCCCCAGACATTATTAAAGGTAACCACATGGAAGGACTAAGCCCATTTGGGACTGAAGGCTGACGGTGGCAGCTCGGGTATCAGGGAAGAGAGCCCAAGCTTGTCCAAGGCCATACACGGTATATTGAGTGCGTTGCTTAACAGCAGCCGCAGTGGGGTCCGGTCGCGCAGGGTGACTGAAGCAGTAGCGGCTGCAGAGACCGCGGCAACTACGGGCACAACGATGGCGATGATGGCCGAAGCCCCAAACTACCTTCGCTGTGTGGGTGAAGCATAAGGCTAAAGAGGGGTCGCTGCCAGCCGATCTTTGGTAAGGGGTGGGCACACAGGCTCCGAAAGGCAGAATTGTTGACATAGGGCGGCGACGTAGAGCAGCGGGGTCCCGGCTGGCTGGTCCAAGTACTGCGGCTCCCAGGAGGCGTCCCTTGGGAAGCGGAGCCCAGAGGGGCTTCACCACCAGGCGCTGGCGGCGGCAGGAGCCGCAGCCCCACAGCGCTGCACGTCGCCTTTGTCATCGTCTCTGCGGCTGGGGATGAGGGGCAGAAGTGCGCGCGGGCGGGGCAGTTTAAGGGGTGGGGCGGGGGAGGGGCCGGCGATCCGTAGGTGGGCGGGGCCTGCGTGTCGGCCAGAAGAGCAGGGGGACAGGCACCATCTTGGGGTCACACCTGTGTGTCCACCGGAAGAGAAGGGGGGACAGGCACCATCTTGGGATCGCGCAGAGGAGTGGAGGATATTTCCCATACTCGGAGAGCTGAGGTCAGCCGAAAGAAGGTGGAAGGGGGCTCGACACGTTAGCGGAGTGGCCTGCTGAGCCGCAGGGGGAGAAGCAGCCTAGCGGGCCGCAGGGAGGGATCCCCACGAAGCTGGGGGCGCTCAGTGGAGAGGCAAAGGAAGCGGCGTGCTGAGCCGCAGGGAGCAGGAATTCCCCACAAAGGTGCGTGAGGCGCAGAGTCACACACGCACACCACACTCTGGGGAAGTTTCTGGAACACTTCCACTTAATGAGTGCAGTGTAAGGACTTATATAGCAGAAGCAGTGGGAGGGGCTTGCAGTGGCTATTGGGGATCGGGCCATGGTTGTCAGAGGAGGGGCCCAGCGTCGGCGAGGACCGGGCAGTCTCCAGCCATGGCATCCCCTCATGAGCTCAATGATGGCTTTGGTCTCAACTTAGTCCACTGAGGGCCAAGGGCGTCTCTCGGGACCTAGGAGACTGGCATACTGTTCAGTTGGCTCAGCCAGACCTGGATTTCACCATCAGAGATGTGATATTCAGCAGTGATTAGTCCACTTATAAGTTTACAGCTGAATGTGATGTTGGGAGATAAAGCCTTTTATAGAAGGCAGTGGTGGGTCACAGGGAACATGAGCCGGAATGGTCTATCTTAGTTCCTTCTCCCTTGATCTCTCCATATGTACTTTCCACTATCATACCATTAACTGTTTCTATTCTGCAATGCTACACACCTTAGAGCCAGCCAACTGTGAACTGAAACTTTTGCAAACCGAACCAAAATAACCCATTCTCTTTTAGTTTATGGGTGGCAGGTGTTGTGTCTCAGAATGAGAAGGTAAATAAGACAATGCCTCATTTCATTTCCCATTCCTGACCTATACAGAGTTTTTATATTTTCCTCATCCATATTTGGTAATTGATTTGTGTCTAAGAATTTCTCAATTTCATCCACAGTCTCTAATTTATCGGCCTGTAATTTTTAGAAGTTTCTTAAATTCATCTGGATTTTAGTGAAACTGGTTGGATTTAACCTTTTGCATTTCAGTGATGAGGGTTTTTTTTTTCTTTTTGTGGAAGTTTCACCAAGAGTTCATCAATCATGTTTGTTTAACCTTTTTAAAAAATGAATGTTTTGATTCAGCCATCCTTCAGTTTCTTCTTAACTCTTGATTACTTTTATCTTTGCTCTTATATGTATATTTTTTTCTATTAACTGCAGTTTTAAGATTTTTTTTAGGCCATTGAGATGCACTGTTAAGTTATCTACATGGTATCACTCTATTTTATGTGTGCATTTACTTCCTTAATATAACTGCTTTCATTGTGTACTTTCTGTTTTGGCTTGTTATGCTTCTAATGTCATTTGATTCTAGAAGCTTTTTTATTTCCTCCATGATTACTTTTTTTTTTTTTTTTTTTTTTTTTTTTTTTTTTTTTTTTTTTTTTTTTTTTTTTTTTTTTTTTTTT
>PVIC010031618.1:0-13584 GCA_004025085.1 Thryonomys swinderianus | reverse complement strand
CACTTTGTGCTTTTCTTTTCAGCTCCTGTTCTGTTATCATATCAAAATATTAAGAACCACAATGATTACACACCCCTCATGGGACGACAGAACATTGAAAATGGCTTTCTATGAAGAGATTACATATGGATGGCAGACAATCTGCCCAAAGCAAATGTAGAAAGTGAGATAACTTTTGCTCAATCTGATACTTTCCCTGTCTTATGTTTCATAACCCCATTTTGTATGGGTTGTGGTAAGGCTATTGGGCTACTCCAGCCAGTCACAAAGATTAGCAGGTTGTCTGATAATAGCACACTGCTCTAGCCTCAGCAAACAAACCCAGTGGAGCCAAAGAAAGTTTTCTGCAGTTGCTAACTACTATGATACAGGTATGCAGTTTCCAGTAGCTGTAAGGAAAAAGAATATCTGAAAAGGAACTGAAGAATGAGTAGGAGTTAAAAAGATAAAAGCAATGCAATATTTTGCTTCACACAAAACAGGATACATGGTATTATATCAATTGACAAGAACAGTAAGGTTGAAATACAGATGTAGAAACTGTTCTGTACCTTTCTTTTTCTTTTTTTTTGAGACAGGGTCTCGCTTTGTAGTTCAGGCTGGCCCTGAGCTCACTATGTAGCCCAGGCAAGCCTCGAACTCAGCAATCCTCCTGTCTCTGCCTCCCAAGTGGTAGGATTATAGGTGTAAGCCACCATGCCCGGCACACTAAATCATCTTTTTATTATGCATATGATAGAAATAATTGAACAGTAGTAATCTCCATCAGACTTCTCTTTTGATGTCCATTTGTCTCCATCCCCTTCTATTAAAAGGCAGTAGTTAGGTTTAGGAGCTAATAATCACACCATCCTTCTCGCCAATCAGAGAGCAATTATTAAATAATTTATTCAGTTATTACACTTACTGTTATTTGGCTCTCTCACCAGAATGACACCAGTGATTTATCTGACTTGCTTTGTTCACTGACAATAGCCTAATGCGTCTATGAAAATTTCAGCCATATATTAGGTACTTAATAAAAAAAACTGCTGAGTAAGTGAATATGACTGTAGATATGCAAGAACATTATAAACTGCCAAAAAACTTGACCAGAGTGGTCTGGCCATAGAAGATACCCTAGAAAAATCAGATTTCTATACTGAGGAATTTCTATAGAAAAAAAATAAAGACAAAGTACCCTAAAATATGCTCAAGAAAACTCAGGCAACCATAATGGATCACGTATAAAACTAAAGTCAGGGCCGGAGATTTAACTCAGTGGTTCCGGCACCTGCCTCGCATGCGCAAGGTCTTCAGTTTGATCCCCGGTAACCACATACAATGCTGGGCATGGTGACTCACACCCACCAACAATCAATACCACATACCACAGTGCCGGGCGTGGTGGCTTACGCCTGTCATCCCAGCACTCAGGAGGCAGAGAGAGACAGAAGGATTGCTGAGTTTGAGGCTTGCCTGGGCTACATAGTGAGCTCAGGGCCAGCCTGAACTACAAAGCGAGACTCTGTCTCAAAAACAAAACAAAACAAAAAAAACTACAGTCATAAAATAGGAGATATTCTAAAAATGCAGAAATTGGCCATCAGAAATGTAACAATAGAGACATGCAGAAATAAACAGAAATGTCATAAGAAAATCTGGTGGCAGCTATTCAGGCTTTATTTCCAATAAATTCAGACAATGCTATAGCATCTGTCAGCAAATATCTGAGCTATTCTTATAATAGCTCTTCCTTTTATTTAACCTAAAATGGGTCTGTAATCCCCTATTATCAGAATTCAAACCTGACAAACAGTAAGATGAACCTTGATAAGTGAAGCACTTTCTAATTGAGTATGGAAGCAATTTCATAAAAAGATTTAGTGAGAACAATTTTAAGAATAAATAAACACATATGAGAACTTTCTTCAAGTATCAGGGATAGAAAAACTAAAAATTCCAAATTTTGGGACAAAGACACTTCTTGTGTGCATTTTGACATAAGAGCAACATCTTGTAAGTTCAGTGAAGAAATGTAGGCTTTTGAGAGCCAAGATGAAATAATGAATAGAGCATCCAAAACAAAAATCTTTTGAAAATCAGACATTCTGTCAAGGTTTAAAAAGTAATTCAGTTATCTAAAAATACAGTGACTTATTCCCACACCACTCTTGTTTTTTAAATAATTTATACTTTAGAAAACAACTCACCTTTTTTTGGCAGTACTGGGGATTGAACTTGAGCCCTTGTACTTCCAAAGTAGGCGTGGTACCACTTGAGCTAAATCCCCAACAACTCACTTTTAATAGTGCCAAGACATTCTAGAATCACTGTGGGAATTTAAGTATGGATCGAACTCAGGTCCTTGCACTTGCGAGGCAGGCGCCGGAACCACTGAGCTAACCCTCCGGCCCTTACTTATTTATTTTTGAGACAGGGTCTCGCTTTGTAGTCCAGGCTGGCTCTGAGCTCACTATGTAGCCCAGGCAAGCCTCAAACTCAGCAATCCTCCTGTCTCTGCCTCCCGAGTGCTGGGATTACAGGTGTGTGCCACCATGCCCAGCACTGTGGTATGTGGTATTGATCGCTGGTGGGCATTAGTCTCCATGCCCAGCATTGTATGTGGGATCAAACTCAGGACCTTGCGCTTGCAAGGCAGGCACCAGAACCACTGAGCTAACCCTCTGGCCCTGACAATTTATTATTATTATACACAAAGGCAGATTTCTTTCATGCTATGAATATTAATTTTAAGAAGGAACCTTAAATGGTAATAATGCACAAAAGAAATAATTTATTCTATTACCAATGATGTTTCATGTAATTTTATGTTAATAAGTGTGTCATCTAGCACAATGTATCACTTAGAATGTCCTCCTACTTTCATAAAAAATTTCTAAACCCTGTTGCTTGTTCTTGGTTATTGTCCCATCTTCATCTCTTGAGGAAGAAAATAACAGACATAGATGTGTTTGTGGACAGGAAAGTGAAACTACATGTCAGTATGTATATATACAACAAACCATATATCAAATAAACCATATATTAGAAAAAAGCTTATATCCAGGATATATAAAGAATATCTACATGTCAACAACAATAACCAAAATTAAAAATGGATAAGGGACTTAAAAAGACATTTCTTCAAAGAATATATACAAATGACAAACAAGCACGTGCAAAGATGTTCAACATCACTAATCAACAGTGAAATGCAAATTAAAGCCACAGTAAGATACCACCTCAAAATGCATTAGGACTTCTACTTTCAAAAACCAGAAAAATAACAATAATTAGTAAGAATGTGGCAAAATTGATTGCTTGTATAATTTTGGTAGAAATGTAAAAAGGCACAACCACAATGGAAAATAATACAGAGGGCATTCAAAAAATTAAAAGCAGAACTACAGTATGATTTAGTAAGCTCACTTCCAATATCTTTCCAATCACTAAAAGCAGGATCTCAAAGAGGTATCTGAACATTCTTATTCACTGCAGCATTATCTACAATAGCCAACATGTGGCTAACCTTCTCCATCAGCACAGGAAGAATAAAATGTGGTATACATATGTAAAGGAAAATTATTCAGCCTTAAAAAAAATAAATACTGTCATTTGCAGAAGCATGGATGGAACTGGAGGTCATTCTGATAAGAGAAATAAGCCAGTCACAAAAAGATAAATACTGAAGGATCTCACAAGTATCAAACTTTTAGAGAGATCAGTGATTGCCTTGTGGGTAGGGGTGAGTGGTTAACCCTAATGTTTCAGTTTTGGAAGATATAGAGATCTGTTGTATTACAATATGTATATACTTAACAGTATTTTACCATACAGTTAAAAATCACCAGGATTATAAACTTTTTGTTAGTTTTTTTTTTTTTTTTTTTTTTTTTTTTTTTTTTTTTTTAAGACAGGGTCTCACTTTGTAGTTCAGGCTGGCCCTGAGCTCAAGCCTGGAACTCAGCAATCCTCCTATCTCTGCCTCCCCAGTGCTGGGATTACAGGCATGAGCCACCACACCCGGCACTGTGGTATGTGGTATTGATTGCTGGTGGGCGTGAGTCACTATGCACAGCATTGTATGTGGTTACCAGGGATCGAACTCAGGACCTTGAGCTTGGGAGGCAGGCGTAGGAACCACTAAGCTAAATCTCCAGCCCTTGTTACAGTTTTTATGACAATTTTGAAAGTAGACAGCATAATCACATACTTATGCACAACATTTACAACAAAACTAGATGGAAAACATCTCCAAAATTTTGCAATTGGAGAACAACTGTGAACATCTACAAAATATGCAAAATATTAGCATCTATGTAGGAACAGAAGGAAATAATGATAACAGCTTGACCACAGAAGATGGAGCTAAACAGCCAACAAATGTTCATTGCAAAACAGAACGGTCAATTTGAAATCAGCAGCAGCTAAAACTAAAAATAAATTTTTTTTCATTTTGCAACATCTTTAGTCTTATGGCCATTAACATGTATTTTTAGGTAGTTACAAATCTCTATTCCAACCAGGTCTATTTTTTTTTTTTTTTTTTGAGACAGGGTCTCGCTTTGTGGTTCAGGCTGGCCCTGAGCTCACTATGTAGCCTAGGCAAGCTTGGAACTCAGCAATCCTCCTGTCTCTGCCTCCCGAGTGCTGGGATTACAGGCGTGAGCCACCACGCCCGGCATTGTGGTATGCAGTATTGATTGTTGGTGGGTGTGAGTCTCCATGCCTAGCATTGTATGTGGTTACCGGGGATCGAACTCAGGACCTTGCGCTTGTGAGGCAGGCACCAAAACCACTGAGCTAACCCTCCAGCCCAGGTCCATATTTTTTTTAAAAATTGCTTTTTTTGGTACATTTTATATATACAATATGATCATATCTAACATTTAGGGTTTGTACCAGTACATGATACATCTTGATTCTCATTTTTTTCCCATTCCCCCACCCTCCTGACAACTCCCCACCCTCTATATACATGTTTTATTTCCTTTTATTTACCATCAAGTCTTTTTCTTTCCCTTCTTTACTAGTCCCTACCCACTCCTTTCCCTTTGAAAATTTTCTACCTATTTCACAATACCTGTCACACATTTTAGAACTCAGTTACACCTTCAGTTTCTCATACCAGAGAAATGATACAGTACTTATACATCTGTATTCTATTTCATTTATGAGTAAGCCTTCAAGGTACATACATTTGAGTATAAATGCCTCAAATTTATCATTCTTCATAGCAGAGTAATACTCCACTTGATTAAAAAATCACACCTTCTTTATCCAGTCCCCCATTGATGGGCATTTGGGCTCTTTCCACGATTTAGCTATCACAAACTGAGCTGCTATAAACAGGGGTGCACAAACGCTGCTGTGATATGAATCTTTTAATTCTTTCACATATATATACCTAGCAGGGAAATAGCAGGGTAAATGGGACCTTGAATCCTAATTTTTTGAGGAATCTCCACACTGATGCCCACAGTAGCTATATCAGTCTACATTCTCACCAACAGTGGAAAAAGGTTCCTTTTTCCCCACAGCCCCACCAGCATTTGTTCTTGGTTGATTTCATGATAGCAGCCATTCTTTGTGGACTAAGATGAAATCTCAGTGTTGTTTTCACCTGTATCTCTTGAATGACCAGTGATGTTGAACATTTCTTCATGTTTCTTAGCGCCTTTACCTCTTCATCTGAAAAATGTCTGTCCATTTTAGATGCTCATTTTGGAATTGGGTCTTTAAAGTTTGGGAATTGATTTTTAAGTTCTTTATATGCTCTAGATATATGTCTAGAAACAGCTTTGTCTGAGAAATAACTGGTAAAAATTTTTTTGTCTGAGAAACATCTGGTAAATTTTTTTCCATATTGTAAGTTGTCTTTTCATTCTGCTGGTGGTTTCTCTTGCTGTTCAGAATCTCTTTAGTAAGATGAGATCCCAGTTGTTGATTCTTTCTGCTTGCTTCCATGCCGCTGAGGTTTTTTTCATGAAGTCTTTCCCTATGCTAATGTCTTCAAGATTTCTACCTAACCTGTTTCCCAGCAGGTTTAGTGTTTCTGTTTTAATATTTAGATCTCTAATCCACCTTGAGTTTAGTGCATGATGAAAGAGATAGGTCTAGCTTGAGTCTTTGGCAGGTTGAAACCCAGTTTTTCCAGCACCATTTGTGAAAGAGGCTATCTTTCCTCTATTGAGTGTTTGGATCATTGGTCAAAAATGAGGTGGTTTAGTATATCTGGAGTTGTTTCTGGATCTTCTACTCTGTAGAACAAAATTTCTATAACAAACACTAAAATTGCTGGAGCCTTGTAAACCCCAAGGTAACCAAAAGGATGAAATAAAATCTTTAAACACTACAATTTTTTAATAGCAAGGCATAGTATATATTGGGGGGAGCTGAGCAAGAGGATTGCAAGATTAAACCCAACACGGGAAACTTGGGAACTTAGAAAGACTGTCTCAAAATCAAAGAAAAAGGGGGAGTGGAAGTCACAGGGTATGTAGTTTAGTGTAAAATCCCAGTATTCAATCCCCAGTCTCTCTCCCCATCTCTCTCTCTCTCTCTCTCTCTCTCTCTCTCTCTCTCTCTCTCTCTCTCTCACACACACACACACACACACACACACACACAGATAATTTTTTCTTTGAGTGATAGGCTACTAATCTGCCTCCTCACAGTGAATATACATTAGCTGCCACTGCCTCTTCAACTCAGCTCAGAAGAAGGAACAGAAAACTAACACCTTGGCAGAAAACAAGCACGTATCTGTCTGAAAGGAATATACAGATACTGGCCCCAGAAGGTTGGGGGATCAGTTTCATTTCCACAAGGAAGAGAAGAACGTATGATAGAAATCCACTGGGGGATGAAACAGCTTAATTGTTGCTTCACTGTATTCTTCCCCTTTCTTCCTCATAGTAAAAGCCTGAGGACAACAAAACAAGGTGTGATGGAAATGTGAGTAAGAAGCATCTGTGTGTCCTTCAGAATTACCTACAAATAAATTTTTCACCTTTCCACCAAAGAGGCACCTTCATCTACTTCTGAGCTACCTGCAAAACCTTTTTCCTTCCCACCAAAATAAGTGGCCACCCACGTTTCTTGTGAAAGGCAAGTAGTATGATCTAAGCCTTTGATTAACAGCTACATTATAAAACTTAAGAAAAGGTCTTTATACTATCTTCCCGAAAGCACCAAAATGTTATAAAGAATTCATTTCTCAAATAGAAACTGGCTCAAATTTGTGAGAAAAGGAAAAGTTTATTTCAGTTAACAGAGACTAAAATCAGAATATTCTGGCAGCTAGCTAAGAGACGTTTTACCCTTGAGCAGATGGGCTAATGCTAGGGGAGAAAGATATTGGCAACTGACTGGGAAAGGAATTAGACTTTTATATTGGTATTGGGGTAATACAGGAGTCTGGGGTGAAATATTCATGACTTACACACATAGGGTAGACTTCCCAGGTATGCAAACACTCTCAGGTCTTCAGTGCCAGGGGGTTGTAAACTACAGTTGTGAGTCTATCTGTCCCTACAACAAAGTTGCAGGTACCTGGCTAAAGGTAACTAGTCTTAAGGCTGACCTGACAATAATAAAGCTGTAGAAATCAAGAAATTAGAATTAGTAAATACATCAATCATATTAACAGTTCTAAGAGATGTAGAAAAAATACTACTTAGAATTATTTGCAGATCACATGATCCTCTAGAAGACCCAAAGAGTCCATCAAAAGGCTCATAGAACCACTCAGTAGTACAATAGGACACAAAATCAACACCAAAAATCAATAATACACCCCTGCTCAATAATGGACTCCCTGGGAAATGAATCAAGAAAATAGAACCATTCACAAAACCTCAAGAAAAATTAAATACCAGGAAATTAACTTAACCAAGGAAATAAAAGACCTTTACAATAAAAACAATACTCTAAAAAAGGACACTAAAGAGGACATCAGAAAATGGAAAGATATTCCTATTCCTACTCCAATATAGGCAGAACCAATATAGTCAAAATGAACATACTTTAGCTCAGTTTGTGATAGCCCAATCTTGGAAACAACCCAGATGCCCATCAACTGGAGACGGATAAAGAAGATGTGGGGTTTTTAAAAATAAAATGGAGTATTACTCTGCCATAAAGAATGACAAGTTTTATTCATTTATGTGCAAATGGACACATTAGTAAGTGAAATAGATCACAGATATGTAAATACCATATCTTTTCTCTGGTATAAGAACTTGTAGATGTAAATGAGTTCTAGAATGTATGACAGATTTTGTGAAATAGGAAATACTGAAAGGGAGTATGATAGGGAAAAGAATAGATATGATTTGGAAAGACAAAGAAAGAACATGTTTATAGGGGGTGGGGCGGTGAGGGGTGGGTAGGGATATGGGTAAAAATGAGAATTAACTTGTGTCATATACTGGTACAAATTCCCCAATATTGAGTGTGATTGTGAGCTGTATATAAAATGTACCAATAAAGAATTTAATTTAAAAAATTAATACAGAGCTGGGTGTGGTGGCTCACACCTGTAATCCCAGCACTCGGGAGGTAGAGACAGGAGGACTGCTGAGTTCGAGGCCTGCCTGGGCTCCATAGTGAGCTCAGAGCTAGCCTGAACTACAAAGCGAGACCCTGTCTCAAAAAAAAAAAATTTAAAAAATTAATACAGAAATTCAGTGCAATCCCAGTCAAAGTACCAACAGCACTTCTCTCAGAACTAGAGAAAACCATCCTAACACTCCTACAGAAGAAGAAACCTAAAACAGCAAGAGGAAACCTAGGTAACAAATGTGAGGCATCACACCCCTGGATTTGAAGTTGTATTACAAAACTACAGTGATTAAACAACAACAACAACTGGTACTGGCACAAAAACAGACATGTGGATCAAATGAACAGAACAAAGATGCAGAAACAACCCTAGGCCCATTCTGTTATCTGATCTTTGAAAAGAAGGGCAAAAATATACACTGCAGGAAAGACAGTCTCTTAAATATATGCTGCTGGGAAAACTATTCACATGCATAGGATTGGGTCTATGCCCATATCTCTCACTTCGTATTAAACTAAATTCAAAATGAGCTAAAGATCTAAATGTTAAAAACAGGCACACATAATCTGCTGGAAGATAAAATAGGTAAAACTTGAACTGTTAAGTGAAAGCAAGGACTTTCTGAACAGAAACACAAATGCACATGGAACAGCACCAAGACTCAAAAAATGGGGCCTTACAAGTTTATTCTAATATATTGTTTATTGGTACATTGTAGGAATATATTGTGATCACATTCATCATTGATAATTGGCACCTGTACATATCATGATTCTTTTTTTCCCACTGCCCTGACTTCACTTCAGTCCCCACACCCCCTATATACATGAGCTTTGTTTTTTCCTTTCTACTATCAAGTTTTTCATTCCCTTCTTTGCTTCCCCCTGCCCCCACGCAGTTCCCCTTTATTTCTGAACATTTGTTTTCTATTTCACAATACCTATCAAACATTTCGGACTTCATTTACACCTTCAGTTTCTCACATTAGAGAAACAATACAGTATTTACACATCTATGTCCTACTCATTTCACTTGTGAGTACTGCCTTAAAGTGTATCCACTTAGCTATAAATGTCTCCAATTTATTATTCTGTGTGGTTGGGTAATACTCCATTTTATTTAAAACTCTCTCTCTCTCTCTCTCTCACACACACACACACACACACACACACACACACACACACACATATCTTCTTTATCCAGTATCCAGTTGATGGGCATTGGTGCTGTTTCCAAGATTTAGCTATTATAAACTCATGGGTGCACATATGACACTGTAGTATGATGCTTTGAATTCTTTCATGAATATACCCAGCAGGGAAACATCAGGATTAAATAAGAACTCTAATCCTAGCTTTCTAAGGAATCTCCACACTGATTTCCACAGTGGTTGGACCAGTATACATTTCTATTTCCTTTCTCCCACAGTCCAGCAAGCATTCATTATTGGTTGATTTCTTGACAGCAGCTATCCTTTCTGCAGTGAGATGGAAGCTCAATGTTGTTTTCATCTGTAACTCTCTTGAATGACCAGTGATGCTGAACATTTTCTGTTTCACTGCTACTTTCACTTCTTCATCTGAAAAATATTTGTTCATTTCAAATGGCCATTTTTGAATTGGGTCTTTAAGTTTGGGGGGGCTGGTTTTTTGAAAGTTCTTTATATACTCTACATAGTAGTTATTTGAGAAACAGTTGGTAAAAGTTTTCCTACATCATACGTTGTCTTTTTGCTCTGTTGGTGGTTTCTCTTGCTGTCCAAAAGCATTTTAATGAGATACTAGTTCTTGATTCCTTCTCCAAGTTTCCATGCTACTCAGGTTTTGTTCATAAAGTCTTTCCCTACACCAATGACTTCAAGAGTTCTACCTAACCTATCTTCCAGAAGATTTACTGTTTGTTTTAATATTTAGATCTTTAATCCGCTTCAATTTCAGTTTACCACATGGTGGGTCTCATTTTCGTCTTTGGCAGGATGAAACCCAATGTTTCCTGCACCATTTATCAAAGAGGCTGCTTTCCTCCATTTGGAGTGTTTGGCTCCTCTATCAAAGATAAGGTGGCATGAGGCCGGAGATTTAGCTCAGTGGTTCCGGCACCTGTCACCTCGCAAGCTCAAGGTCCTGAGCTCAATCCTGGTAACCACATATAACATTGGGCGTGGTGACTCAGGCCCACCAGCCGTCAATACCACATACCACAGTGCCGGGCATAGTGGCTCACGCCTATAATCCCAGCACTTGGGAGGCAGAGACAGGAGGATTGCTGAGTTTGAGGCTTGCCCTGGGCTACATAGTGAGCTCAGGGCCAGCCTGAACTACAAAGCGAGACCCTGTCTTAAAAAAAAAAAAAAAAAAGATAAGGTGGCTTAATATGTCTAGAGTTGTATCTGCATCTTCTAGATTATTCCATTGATCCTCAGGTCTATTTCTTTGCTAGTACCATGCTGTTTTTATCACAATGGCTTTGTAGTATAATTTTAAATTGTGGGCTATGATACCCCCTGCCATGTCTTTGTTGCCTTCTACTGTTTTTGCTACTCTAGGTCTCTTCAGATTCTACATGGATTCTTGGATTATGTTCTCTAGTCCTGTGATATATACTGTTGAAATTTCAATTGGGATTGCACTAAATTTATATAGCAGTTTTGGGACTATGGCCATTTTGACAATATTGTTTCTTCCTACCCAAGAACAAGGGATGTCTCTCCATTTTCTGATACCCTCTTTTATCTCCTTTTTCAGAGCGCTGTAGTTTTCAAACGGAAGTCTTTCACCTCCTTTATTAGACTGATTCTTAGATAGTTTTGTTTTGTTTTGCTTTGTTTTTTTGAGACAGGGTCTCACTTTGTAGTTCAGGCTAGCCCTGAGCTCACTATGTAGCCCAGGCAAGCCTCAAACTCAGCAATCCTCCTGCCTCTGCCTCTTGAGTGCTGGGATTACAGGCATGAGCCACCATGCCCAGCACTAGATCACTTTTGTGGATGCTATTGTAGAAGGAATTGTTTCCCCAATTTCTCTCCTTGAGTCTTATTCCTGTATAAGAAGGCTACTGATTTTTGAATGCTGACCTTGTATTCAGCCACTCTACTGAATATCGCAATTAAATCTAGCAGGTCTTTGACTGAGTTTTTGGGGTCTTCTAGACAGAGTATCATGTTACCGGCAAATAATGACAGTTTAACTTTTTCATTTTTCTCTTTATTTCTTAAATTTTTCTTTTGTTTAATTGCTGTGGCTAATGATCACATTCCAGAACTATGTTTCCAAAACTGTATTGAACAGGAGTGGTGACAGTAAATATCCTTGTTCCAGATTTTAGTAAGAAATGTTTGTTTTTGACCATTTAGTATGATGCTTGCTCTTGGTTTTTCATAGAAGGCTATTACCAGGTTGAGATAAAGACCATATCTTTCAATTTTCTGTAGGATTTTAATCACGAATGGGTGGATTTTGTCAAAAGCTTTTTCTGCATCTATTGAGATGATATTATGGTTTTTGTCCTTGACTCTACTAAGAGTAGAGTAATAATAATAAACGTATTATTATTAACAATAATACTACTAATAATAAATGTATAGTGCTGGGACTGTAAGTGCACCCAGGATTTCAACAGCACCACCACAATAATAGTAATATTTACTATTATTATTATAATAATAGTAACAATAATAAATGTATCACATTTATTGGTTTATATAAGTCAAATCATCCTTGAGTCCCTGGGATGAATCCAGCTTTGTCAAGGTGTATGATCTTCTTGATGATCAAACCTCTGTATTCTGTTTGCCAGGATCTTACTGAAGATTTTTGTATCTATGTTCACTAGGAAGATTGGCCTGTTCTTCACTTTCTTGGTTGGATATCTCTTTACTTTTGGAATCAAGGTAATGGTTGTTTCAAGGAATGAATTTGGCACTATGCTGTCCCTTTCAATTTCATCAAAGTTTGAGAGGTATTGGCATTAACCCTTCCCTAAATTACTTGTAGAATGCAGCAGTGAAGCCATCAAGACTAGGACTTTTCTTTGCTGGCAGATTTTTAATTACATTTTTAATTACACTGACTCATATTGGGGTGTTTAGGAATTTTTATATCTTTTTCATTCAATTTTGGGAGTTTATATAAACTAGGAATCTATTTCTTCTGTGTTTTCCGTCTTACTGGAATACAGGGTCTCAAAGTAGGTATTGATTATCCTCTCAATTTCTGCTGGATCTATTATGGTTTCAGTCTTTTCATTCCTAACTGTATGGATTTAAGCCTTTTTGGATAAGATTGGTGAAGGGTTTGTTCATTCTTTAAAGAACCAATTCTTTGATTTGTTGATATTTTTGTATCATTCTCTTAGTCTCCACTGCATTAATTTCTGCCCTCCTCTTTATAATTTTCTACTTTATATGAGTTTTAGGTTTGTCTTGCTCCTCTTTTTCTAGGAGATTGAGGTTCAGCATTAGGTTATTTGAGCTTGCACTGTTTTCTTAATATGGGCATTCACTGCTATGAATTCCTCTCATGAACTACTTTCATTGTGTCCAAAAGATTCCAATATGTTGTACTGGCATTATCATTTAACTGCAGAAACTGTCTAATGTCTTCTTTAATTTCATCCATCACCATTGGTTGTTCAGGAGAGTTATTCAATTTCCATGTGTTTATGACATTCTTGAAATTTCTTTTGCTTTGATCACCAATTTCAAGCACTATTTTCTGACAGTACACAGAGGATAACTTCAATTCTTTTGCATTTACTTAAACATGTTCTATGAACTAGCATGTGGTCTATTTTGGAGAATGACCTGTGTGAAGCAGAGAAAAATATGTATTCTGATTTTGTGTAGTGGAATACTCTGTAGATGTCTGTTATGTTCATTTATTCAAGTTTGGTTCAGGTCTAGTATTTCATTATTCTTTTTTTTTTTTTTTTTTTTTTTTTTTTTTTTTTTTTTTTTTTTTTTTTTTTTTTTTTTTTTTTTTTTTTTTTTTTTTTTTTTTTTTTTTTTTTTTTTTTTTTTTTTTTTTTTTTTTTTTTTTTTT
>PVIC010031617.1:0-21207 GCA_004025085.1 Thryonomys swinderianus | reverse complement strand
TGATTGGTTTTAAATTTAATGATAAAAATAGCCATTATTTAAAAAAGATTCTCCAAGATTGGAGAGTATTTGTGTGTAAAGAAAGGATATTACTCATAATCCTAAGGCTCTAACAGTGTGGTGTGTTCTCCTTTTGTCTCTCCCCTCTCCCTTCTTCTGTCCACTCCTGTCTCTCCCTCTCTCTTCTCTTCGCTGGTACTGGGGATTGAAGCTAGGGCCTTTGCCCTGAGCTACATTGCCAACCCTTTTTGTTTTTCATTTGGAGACAGAGCCTCTTAAGTTGCCTGAGCTGGACTAAGTTTGTGATCCCCCTTCCTGGAGTCCCTCTGGTCCCCCTGGCCAGATGGGATTACACGTGTATGCTGCCTTTCCTGGCTCATTCTAATTTTTTAGTAGAAGCAAAATTGAAATCACTGTATTCAGTTCTTTGCCCTGTTTTTCCAGTTACTGTATTAAATTCTCATTTTTGATTTTACATTCTTTGAAAAATTGTTTTCAGTTATCACTCATTTAGCCTTTTATTGAATTTAATTACATCTAGTTTCATCTGAACTGTAGAGTTAGAGACTTATTTGACTTTTGCTAAATAGAGAATTGTCATTAAGGCTTTAGTACTTTTTTGGGAGTAAACTGCTTAGAGTAGTCTTTTATTTGACAACTTTATGATACTGATAGGACGAGAAAAGTGTGTGACTTCTGTGTTCTGCCCTGGGATGTGTAATGGCCATCAGGGCTGGGTCAGCAGGGTGAAGGGATGGATTGTGAGCTCAGGTTTTGATTTTGAATTCCACCTCCTCAACTGTTGTGGCTTTCTGGCCCGCAGGAGGTCTAGATCTGCAACATAATCTGTAAAGTACGAATTGCAGTGTCTGCTTTTCAGTTTTATCAAGGATGAAATGATGCATGTTGACTTGTTTCAACCTTGAAATGCACAGCTGCATTTTTTTGAATAATTTATATATGTTGTGATAAAACTTAGAATTAATCATTGGAGTATCATCTTTCTTTCTCAGGTTTTGGCTACAGCGTTTGACACAACACTGGGAGGCAGAAAATTTGATGAGGTGTTAGTGGATCACTTCTGTGAAGAATTTGGGAAGAAATACAAGCTAGACATAAAGTCTAAAATCCGTGCACTATTACGACTATCTCAAGAGTGTGAGAAACTCAAGAAACTGATGAGTGCAAATGCTTCAGACCTCCCTTTGAGCATTGAATGCTTTATGAATGATGTTGATGTATCTGGAACTATGAATAGGTAACAGTATTCCTATTTTGATGTTAAACTGAATTGTGAGTTTTTTTGTACTTACTAATCTGTTTTTTTTTTTTTTTGAGATAGGGTCTTGCTTTGTAGTTCAGGCTGGCCTTGAGCTCACCATGTAGCCCAGGCAAGCCTTGAACTCAGCAATCCTCCTGCCTCTGCCTCCCGAGTACTGGGATTACAGGCTTCAGCCACCAAGCCTGGCTGGACTTACTAATCTTATTTATTTATTTACTTATTTATTTTTGTGGTACTGGGGATTGAACTCAGGACCTTGAGCTTGCCAGGTGGGTAAGCTACATTCCTGGCCCACTAACTTTAATTAATTATTGAGCCTGGGTGTGGTGGCTCACACCTATAATTCCAGCATTTGGGAGGCAGAGGCAGGAGGATTGCTGTGAGTTTGAGGCTAGCCTGGGTTACATAATGAGTTTGGGCAGCTGGAACTACAACGTGAGACCCTGATTTAAAAAACTAAAAAAACCTCAAAACAATTGTTTAAGTTATTATGGTTGTTAGTATAACTTCAGTCCTATGCATAAAAGTTAAAGGTCATTTGGGACTTAGTTTTATGTTAAGTTGGATATGATTATTAGATAACAATTTTTGTTTTGAGTCAGTATTCTATGAAGTTAGTTCTAACATATATACATAATACATTATATATGAGTTAGCAGTTTTCTTAAAAGTAGGGCAAAGAACTTAGAAATAAGTTTAAATCAGTCATTGATTAAGAAATTGTTCTTCATGAGTGGTTCAGGGTTGCTTGAGAGTAACAGCCCTGTTTTTTTTTTTTATGATGCTGGGAATCCAGCCTAGCACCTTGTGCATGTGAGTGGACCCTCCACCACTGAGCTACACGCCCAATCCCTGACAGCCGCTTTTGCGTAGCACTGTGACACTTGTGTTTATAACTGACCTCTAGGGCTGCTCTCAGAGACTCTCAGGGTTACGGTGGAATGGAAGATGAGAGTGAGTGACTCTTGGCTGCGAGCTCTGCTGATAGATTTTACATAAGGCCAATAGCTTATTGAGAGAAATCTGTCTCGGTGGTCTTTAGACAAATGAAGATGGCATTCACTGTTGCCCAGTATCCAGATTCTTACTTGTCCTTTCTCTTACTTCAAAATAATAGACTTCATTTTTATTGAATAGCAGTTTGCGTGTATTTTATATGTTTTCTGGGGACAGTGGCCAAACCAGTAATGTGTTTCAGGAGTTGTTAGGGAGATGTCAATGTTTACAGGGCAGATTGATGCCCTTTAAGTAAAAGCTGGCTTGCCTATGTTCTAGCTTTTAGAACAGATTATTCTGTGTCTGCATTGTGAGAACATAGATCCATTTTTCTCTCAATTTTTGGTCTGTGTGTCCCTCTGTGCCTTCTTTCTTTCTTCTTCTTACCCTCCCTCCTGTGATCTGTTCCTTCTTCCCTCTTGAGGAGTCAGACAGCTGCTTTGTCACTGAGTTAATTTTTTTTTTTTTTTGAGACAGGATCTTGCTTTGTAGTTCAGGCTGGCCCTGAAGTCGCTATGTAGCCCATATAAACCACAAACTCAGCAATCCTCTTGCCTCTGCCTCCCGAGTGCTGGGATTACAGGCATGAGCCTCCACCTCACCTGGCACTGTAGTGCGTGGTACTGATTGCTGGTGGGCAGGAGTCACCATGCCTGGTATTGTTGTTTGTGGTTACCGGGGATTAATTAAACCAGGGCCCTTGGGCTTGCTAGGCATATGCTGGCATCACTGAACTAAATCTCTGGCCCTGTTTTGCTTTTTGAGGCAGGCTCTTACTTAAGTAGTCCAGCCTGGCCTTGAACTTACTTTGTATCCCTGGCTGGCCTTGACCTTTTTTTTTTCAGACATGCTCTCTCTTTGTAGTTCAGGCTGGTGCTGAGCTCACTATGTAGCCCAGGCAAGACTTGAACTCAGCAATCCTCCAGGCTGGCTTTGACTTTCTGGCAATTCTTCGGCCTCAGAGACTTCTGAGAGCTGGGATTACAGGCCTGATAGCAATTTGTATTTGTATGTTATTTTTTCTTTTTTTTTTGAGACAGGGTCTCACTTTGTAGTTCAGGCTGGCCCTGAGCTCACTATGGAGCCCAGGCAAGCCTCGGACTCAGCAATCCTCCTGTCTCCGCTTCCCGAGTGCTGGGATTACAGGCGTGAGCCACCACGTCCGGCATTGTGGTATGTGGTGTTGATTGTTGGTGGGCGTGAGTCTCCACGCCCAGCATTATATGTGGTTACCGGGGATCGAACTCAGGACCTTGCACTTGTGAGGCAGGTGCCAGAACCACTGAGCTAACCCTCCGGCCCTGTATGTTTTCTTTTCTTTATTTTTATGTGTGTGTTTGTAATCACACAGGAATTCATACATTAAGTATTTGTTGCAACCCCACTCATAATAGGTAGAAAAAAGGAAAACAACACAAATGTTGATTAGTAAATAACATGTGGCATCATCATACAGTGGATAATCACTTGGTAGTTTAGAGAAAATTTGTCTAGTGCATAGTAAGCTGTTGTGCTAATGACAGAAGCCAGTTTCAAAGGGTCAGTTACTGTGTAGTTCAGTTTATATGAGAAATCTTGAACAGGCAGATCCAGTAAGACAGGACATAAGGGAGTGTTCACCTGACCTCTCTGAGGGGCTGTGGCGAGGTGCCCTGCGGGGTGGTGGGAAATGAGGTGGATCACGCTGACAGCTGCCCAGGCCTCACCGTGTACCCAGCCCCTGCGTCGGGGGACACAGCAGCTTGGGCCTGAGGCGTGGGCCACCCCAGCCATAGGGAAGCAGGGCATGTCAGCGCGCATCTTAGAAGGAAAATCATTGAGTTATACTCCTCAGGTGAGCTCTGTGGTATGTGAATTATATTTCAGTAAAACTTTTTAAAAAGACTGTCACAGACATTTGCTGCTGCCATTTTTCTAGCCCTTTGTTCCTTTTTTTGGTTTCTTAAAACCTGCTAGGTACAGGGCCGGAGATTTAGCTCAGTGGTTCCGGCGCCTGCCTCGCAAGCGCAAGGTCCTGAGTTCGATCCCGGTAACCACATACAATGCTGGGCGTGGTGACTCACGCCCACCAGCAATCAATACCACATACCACAGTGCTGGGCGAGGTGGCTCAGGCCTGTAATCCCAGCACTCGGGAGCCAGAGACAGGAGGATTGCTGAGTTCGTGGCGGCTTGCCTGGGCTGCATAGTGAGCTCAGGGCCAGCCTGAACTACAAAGTGAGACCCTGTCTCAAAAAAAAAAAAAAAACCTGCTAGGTACAGAACTCAAGCCTCATGGATCCTAAGGAAGCACTCTTAGCACTGAACTAAACCTGCAGCTCCAAATTTTCATGTTTTTAATTGTTGACATTTTGAAATACCCAGCAGAGTTAAAAGAATTTAATAGTAACATCCATATAATACCATAAGTGCTTGGTAACTAACTGCACCTTGGGTGTCTGTAGCTCAGGGACTTAATTGTGTCTCCCATGGGACATGAGGGACTCCACACCAAGGCCTGTATCTCAGTGTTGCCACTACCTGTGCTTCTCCGGATCATTTATCTAACATCCAATGACAATTTCTTGAAATGAGCTATTTTTACACAGGTCTGGTCCCTAGCTACAGAGCGAGTTCAAGGTCAGCCTGAACTACATAGCAAGACCCTATCTCAAAGAAGGGCCACGTGGTGAGTTTATGGCTAACCTAAACTACGCAAGCCAGACCCCGTCTCAGAAACACACAGCAGCCAGGAGTGGTAGCACACACTGGTAACCCCAGCACTTGGAGGCTAAGGCAGGATCACTGCTGCCAGTTTGAGGCCAACCCGTATTACATAGCAAGATCTGGTCACAAACAAAAAACAAAGAAACAAGAAAACTCATGAAGCAAATGTGTCATTTCTGTTTTCCTACTCAGCAGTATATGTGGGGACCAGTGTGTGCGTAACCATCCAACACTGGCCTCCGCCTGGTCTTCTCTTTTAGCTGTCCTTTGCACGTTAAGTTGGGACACGATCTAACCTGCTGTTATTTTTCTGACAGAGGTAAATTTCTGGCGATGTGTGATGACCTCTTAGCTAGAGTGGAGCCGCCACTTCGTAGTGTTCTGGAGCAAGCCAGTAAGTACTTTGTGAATGGAGCCGACTGTATCTCAGACTCTGGAAAGTGTCCGCATCTTTTCTCGCAGGCAGTGTACACATGCTTATGGTGTGAACTTCTTGAGCTCCTTATTTTCTTTTGATTGTTTTTTGTCTTCCCTCTGGACTGCCTCCCTCCCCAAAGTAACCTTTGATGATCATTTAGGGAAATACAGAAAGTTTCTCCTAGAAATCTAATTGATACTCAGAGGTGGATGTAAGCTTTTTGGTTATTTACTAAAAATTGCCTTTTGGGATGCTGATTTGGTAATCTGGCTTTCCAGTCAGTAAATCCTTGCTGAGCTGCAAGACAGCAGAAGGAACTTGTATTGCGGAACTGGGGATCAAGCCCAGTGCGCTTTACCACTGAGCTACAACCCTAGCTCTTTTAGTTTTTACTTTGAGAAATCGTCATGCTACATTGCTCGTGTTGTCTTGAACTTGGCAGTCCTCCCACCTCAATGCCTGCGAGGTGGGGACTGCTTCACTGGGCAGGATGCTTACAGGTGGCAGTTTAATTAGGAACATATTGTAAGTTTTCTGAAATCCTTTTGGGCACAATACTTCCTGTACAGTACACTGTGTATTGTTGGTTGCCACTTCAGTGTCGAGATGCCCCATCAGCGCAGCGTGGGCTTAGTCTGAATCAGAGTGATAACTGATTATGGCAGTCGATGTTCTTTCCACACCAACAGCCTTTGTCCCCACACCCTTTTGTGTTACTTTTGAGAAAGAGTCTTATTATGTTATCCAGGCTGGCCTAGAATTCCTTAGCTCAGGTAGTCCTGCCTCAGCTTCCTAAGTAGCTGGGACTATAGGTGCACCACTACATCTGTGTTCAAGCCCCCCCCCCCCCTTTTTTTTCTTGAGACAGGATCTTGCTTTGTAGTTCAGGCTGGCCCTGAGCTCACTATGTAGCCCAGGCAAGCCTCGAACTCAGCAATCCTCCTGCCTCTGCCCTCCTGAATGCTGGGATGATAGGCATGAGCCACCATACCCAGCATTGTGTGGTATGGTACTGATTGCTGGTGGGCATGAGTCACCACGCCCAATATCATATCATTGTATGTTGTTACTGGGATTGAACCAGGGACCTTGCGCTTGCTAGGCAGGCAGTGGAACCACTGAGCTAAATCTCCGGCCCAGCTTTGAACTCTTGGCAGTTCCCCCTGCCTCTGACTCCCAAGTGCTGGGATTACAGGTGTGAGCTACCATACCCAGTATTGTGGTATGTGGTATCAGGGATAGAACTCTCAACCTTGGGTTTGCTAGGTAGATGCTGGACCTATTGAGGTAAATCCCTGGCCCAAGACCCAACTTTGTCAGACTTAGGAACAAATCTGACTTATGAACTCTTCTGTAACTCATTTGTAGAAGAGACTTACCTGTGGTTTTTCTCTGTGTGTGTGTGTGTGTGTGTGGGTGTTTCAGTCTTACTTTTCTGATATAGGGTCTTGCTTATATAGTTCAGGCTGGCCTTGAACTATGTGGCTCAGGCCAACCTTAAACTCAGAACCATCCATGCTCCTGCCTCACCTTCCCCAGAACTGGGATCACAGCTGTGCATTGCCATGCTTGGCTGTGTTGTATTTTTTTTTTTTTTTTTTGAGACAGGGTCTCGCTTTATAGTTCAGGCTGGCCCTGAGCTCACTATGTAGCCCAGGCAAGCCTTGAACTCGGCAGCCCTCCCGTCTCTGCCTCCCAAGTGCTGGGATTACAGGCGTGAGCCACCACGTCCGGCAAGGCTGTGTTGTATTTTGAGGTGGGGTCTTTGTAGCCCAGGGTGGGCTCAAACTCATGATCCTCCTGCCTCAGCCTCTCGAGTGCTGGGATTGTAGTTGAGTGCTATCATGCCTTCTTTGTAGTTGATTTTAATCTAGGCTGTGCTAATGGCCCTAGATGTGATTGTGAGAAGTCTTCTTTCTTTCTTACCCAGTCAGATGACTTATTTTGAAGCCCTTTATAGCTCGCATATGTGAATGTGTACTGTAATAAATTCTTTCTGTGGAGCTGTGCCCAGTATCACAAAACATAGCAGTGTGGCTGGTCCAAGCTGTCCACACCTTCTCACTGCCACCCCACTCTCCTCCCACTTCTCAGCACTTGTTGATTTCCAGATGCCTTGTATTTGCTGTGCGTGTGCATGAGCATGTGCGTGTATGCACACGGGGTGAGGGGTTGGAGTAGTTTGGTTGCAAGACTGTGAGTAAGATCTGAGTGCTCTTATTATACTAATTTAAAGACTTTTAATCTAAATGTCTGATTGTTTTAATGTAGAGTTAAGGAAAGAAGATATTTATGCAGTGGAGATAGTTGGCGGTGCCACACGAATCCCTGCAGTAAAAGAGAAGATTAGCAAATACTTCGGTAAAGAGCTTAGTACGACTCTAAATGCCGATGAGGCTGTCACTCGGGGCTGTGCGCTTCAGGTGAGGATTCTTTCCTTCCTAGGTTGTCATAACACATGTCAGTGACTTAGATGTCTGCTCAGTGACACCTGAGTTAGCTCAGTGCAATCTCAAGGTGTAAGACCCTGAAATGTGTGTTTAAAATGTAGCAGGGTGATGTTCATGAAAGGAATTGTGCTGTTTAATGCCTAATGAGATGAATAAATTGACTTAGAAACATGATAGAAATACGGATAATTCTGAACTTGAAATATCAGAATTTGGCATATTTTCTGTCTCTATGAAAGTGTTGTATCTCAAATAAGGATGTGAAGGTTAATGGAAATGTAAAAAGGAATAGTGGGAACATGTAGGTAATTTGATAAAAGTTTTTAAAAATGTTTAAACATTATTAAATTATTAATGTAGATACTTAAGGAGGAGAGCCAGGTGTGGTAGCATGTGCTTGTAATCCTAGCCCTCAGGAGGCTGAGGCAGGAGGATCGCTGTGAGTTCAAGCCTA
Organism: Thryonomys swinderianus; assembly: GCA_004025085.1. Classification (NCBI taxonomy): domain Eukaryota; kingdom Metazoa; phylum Chordata; class Mammalia; order Rodentia; family Thryonomyidae; genus Thryonomys; species Thryonomys swinderianus. The sequence goes on along the minus strand of PVIC010031617.1, from coordinate 12,901 downwards.
ACCCAAATTGTGTAGCAAGGCTATCTCGAGAAAAACCAAAAAGCAAAAACCCAAATTGGGTTGTTGATATAGCCTGGTGGTGCTGCACCTGCCTGGCAAGTGCAAGGTCCTGAGTTCGATCACCAGTACTGTAAGAACAAAACAAAAAACCCCAAACAAACAAAAAGGGTGACCACCAGTGGTGATGTCAGATTATCATTGGCAGGTTTAATGATAGCAGTTTGTAATGTCTATACTTTATCAGATGGAATTTTTCAAACTTACTCTTCTAGTGTGCAATCTTATCACCTGCCTTCAAAGTCCGAGAGTTCTCAATTACTGATGTGGTGCCATTTCCAATTTCTCTGCGGTGGAATTCTCCAGCTGAGGAAGGGTTAAGGTAATCCCTGTGTTACCCGTGTTGGCATTGAGGGTTAAGTAGGAAGTCCGAGTAGCACACTGCCCTCTTTTTGAGCTGGCACAAATAGACAGACACAGTCCACGGGGCTAAGAGATCAGTTACTGTGGTCAGAACAAGTTGGTGTCCTTTCCTGGATTCCTCTCTTTGGTTCTGGTGAAGCATTGGTGCCTTTAGACTTCACACCTATAGAGTCTTGGAAACTGCTAATGTGGAAATAAAGTCAAACTGGAAGAGAGAAACTAGGACTGTATGATAATAGCAAATGTAGAATGGACAAAGCTTAGGAACATCCTAAATTTGTATGTTTTTGTCTTTTCCCTCCATTTAGCGACTGTGAAGTCTTTTCAAAAAATCATGCTGCTCCTTTTTCTAAAGTCCTCACCTTTTATAGAAAGGAACCTTTCACTCTTGAGGCCTGTTACAGCTCTCCTCAGGATTTGCCTTACCCAGACTCTGCAATTGGTGAGTAGAACTGAGAATTTAGGTGATGCCAAGTGCAAAAGCTCATAGGTACTTGGAGAACTGGGATAGCAGAAAGAACAGGTGTAAGAGTCTGAAGTTTAGGTATGGTAGATCACAAAGTAAAACTTCTTGCTGTCTTATGATCAGGTTTGTAGCTGACCAGGCATTGTTACTTAACTGGCTGTCCCACTGCTGGGGTGGTCTTGCTTAGTTAACATACATTGTGGTCATACCTTGTGCTAGACAAAGAGTGAGAGTGTGTGAAGAATAAAAGTGATTTCATTTTGACCTTAAAATCCCATTAAGGGACATAACAGAAAATCATGAGGGGGTTGTTAGTATTAATTCACCCTCCGGTTTTGTGTGTGGAGAGGGCCTACATACAGGAAGGAACCTCTATGATCCGGAAATAATACAAGTCGAGAAGAGAGAAACTAGAGTTAGACAACAAAGATGATAACATGTGAGTAAAGTATCAGCGGTGTCTTCAGTGTACTTAGAAACTGGAAAGAAAGTTAACCTGTGCTTTTCTCACTTGTAAAATAGGAAAGAGAATGTTTGGGAGTGTTGTAAGAATAAGAATAAAAGTAACACTCTCTTAAAGTAGTATCTTGAAATGCCAGTTTCTTGATAAATTATAGAAAGAGTGTAGCATCTTTCTTTGAGAGGAGAATGACAAAGCTGTGTGTTTAGGAGTCTGTCTCTGGGTAGTATGTTAAGAGATAAAAGGCAACAATTAAGTAGATACTTGAGCTGTTGGGGAGGACAAGATGGTCAGAGATGGGTCATGTGTGGAACAGGAGGGAGAAGCCATGGTGTAGTGAGAGCCCTGGACCACTGACTTGGCTTATGTGAAGAGCTGCATCAGTCACTGACCTGTCACTGCGATGAACGTAGCCTGGCAGTGCTGGCTCCTGTTCCTGTTGGATCATCCTCTATGTTCTCTTTTGTCTCTTACCTCCCTAGCTCAGTTCTCAGTTCAGAAAGTCACTCCTCAGTCGGATGGCTCCAGTTCGAAAGTGAAAGTCAAGGTCCGAGTGAATGTCCATGGCATTTTCAGTGTGTCCAGTGCGTCCCTAGTGGAAGTGCACAAGTCTGAGGAAAACGAGGAGCCAATGGAGACTGATCAGAATGCAAAGGAGGAAGAGGTAACATGAACATCTTCGACCAGCAGTGGCGAACCTGTGGCGTGTGTTATTTCTCTCTTGACAAAAGATGTACATGTATTAGTTGTTTAGAAGAAATGGGACTTCAGTGCTGAGAATTAGTTGCAGTGTCAGCTGTTAGCTATAAATAAGTGGGTTTGAGATTGCATTTGGGCACTGTCCTCTGAAAGGTTCATCATCACTGTCTTAGACCATTTATGATGGCCTGGAGGTGACTTGTGTTTAATTGTAGCCGGTAGACTAGGTGACAGGGCGGGGTGCTGTGAGAGCCCCTGAGAACCTGGACGTGTGTTGTCCCTTCCTCCAGCCTAGGTGCACCAGAAGACCGTCTTTCCGTAGAGCTTGGATAGAAATGGGGCATAAGTTGGCTCTTAGCTTCAGAGTATGTATTTCTCACTTGAGCGAGTTACTTTAGATTCTGGTTACAGAGCAGCAAACCTCCTTTCCCCCTGCAGGGATCGAACTTATCCTTTTGTGCATCCCCAACCCAGGAATAACACTCTTGAGTCTTGATTATGTTCAAAAGTATGACAGGTTGTACATTCATTTGCTAGAAGTACACACTGGATCTTACCCCTGTGCATCAGATTCAAAGGTTTATAAAACTGCAAGTCTCAGAGGTTTGAGTTGAGTTGGAGGGGGTGGGGGCCAGGTGTCAGCAGTATTCAAAGCTTCGCGGGTCATCCTGACTTCCTGCAAGGCACTGAGAGTCGCTGGTTCAGCCCTGCCGCAGACTTGTCCTTCTGTCGCTGTTGAGAGAAGTCTGTGTGCTCACCTCCTGCTGCATGCAGTGAGCATGCCTCTGTGATGAGGAGGCTGCTGTGGAAGGGGTCTGCTTGTGAAGAAACTTGGCAAGACCCTCCTGTCTTTGGATTATGTTTTGCAGTGTTGCCACATTGTGTATTATGAATCCTTCATGGTCTGCGAAGATTCCGAAATCCTTACGTGGGAGTGGGGTGGGCAGGGATTAGCCAGTTGGACAGATGTTTAGCTGAGTACCAGAGAGGGAAACTTTATTGTTCCAGGTAGCATGTGTGGTATAGTTGGACCTGGAGCCTCTGTCTCCTGCTTGCAGGCAGTTCAGCAAGAACCCACACGGTGTCACTGTCAGCATGTTGTAAAGGTTGCTAAGTCTTTGATTCATAGTTTCAGGATGTCACCGGATCTGTTTTTCAGAAGATGCAAGTGGACCAGGAGGAACCACATGCTGAAGAGCAGCAGCAGCAGACACCAGCAGAAAATAAGGCAGAGTCTGAAGAAATGGAGGTATGAATTATTTTGACTTCGAGTCTCTTTATTTTTTGAATCCGGGGATCGAATTTGGGACCTTCTGCTTCTGGGGCAGATGCCGAAACCACTGAGCTCAGTCCCCAGCCTCCAGTCTCTTAAGTGTCCATGGTGCTGAGTGAGAGCTGTATCTTGGGAGGTGGTCACTCCATATTATTTGAATGGTTTCTTTATAAAATTTTGTTTCTATTTTTTAGATTTTTGAGATAGGGTCTCACTTTGGTAGTTCAGGCTGGACCTGAACTCATGTCATGGCCTCAAACTCAAAGCAGTCCTCCTGCCTCTGCTTCCTGAGTGCTGGTATTACAGGCCTGAACCACCAGGCCTGGCATTGTGGTACCAAGAATAGAACTTGGGACCTTGTGCTTGCCAGCCAGATGCCAGAACCCCCTGCCTTCTGTGTAAGATTTTGTAATGGAGTTGGAAAGTGCTGCTGAGCTCTGGTTGGGGCCTTTAGCCGCCCAGGTTTGCTAGGCTGGTGACTGGCCTGTATGCCTACTGGCTGTCCCATGTCACCGGCTGACCGTAATTTATTTGGTACTGATAAACAGTAAGACTTGGTTATGTCCTTTTATTGTAAGATATGTAAATGATATATTTAAGTACATTTTCTCATTGTGACATTTATAAAACCTTGAAGTGGCATCAGTGTGGTACTTGTTTGCATGTTAGAGAAATATTCCTTGCTTGACTTTAGCCGTACAAATATATCGAAAAGGGCAGTGGAGGTTGTGCTCACAAATTCTTCAGCTGGCAGAAGACCTTTGGTGGTGTCAGGTGGGTTTCCGGCAGCAGTGGGAGAGAAGTTTCTGTTCTCCATGGGTTAGAAGGCGAGTGAGAAGGAAGCGCCAGCAGGCCTTGCACGCCATCCCTTCCTCAGGACCCTGCGTGTCACGGGCTTCCGAGAGGTGGCTGGGGAGGCAAAGTGCCTTTTACAGCGCTGTTTCTAAGGCAAATGAGAGAAAGAGACACGGACGCTTCAGTGGCGCTGGCAAGTTACATGGCTGGGAGGTGGGGAAGTGACACCGCAATCTTGCCTCACAGCATAGAGCAAACTGGATTCCAGATGAATTCAAAAGATAAAAAGCACTAGAACACAGTTCTTTGTTTTTGTTTTTTGTGGTAGTGGGGATTGAACTCGGGCCCTTGGGCGCTAGCCTCAAACTTGATCCTCTTGCTTCAGCTTCCCAAGTACTGTGATTACAGGCATGCACCAGAATCCATGGCTTTAAAAGACAACTTGAGTTTTTAACCTGAGGACGGGAAAGTTTTTCAGATTATAAAAACAACAAAAGTAGGGCCGGGGCTTTAGCTCAGGGGTTCTGGTGTCGCTGGGTGTCTGGCTGGCAAGTGCAAGGTCCAAGTTGGATCCCCAGTGCCACATACTGCAGTGCCAGGCATGGTGGTTCATGCCAGTAATCCCAGCACTCAAGAGGCAGAGGCAGGAGGACTGCTGTGAGTTCAGAGCTTATTTGGGCTACGTAGTTCAGGACTGGCCTGAGCTAAAGGGAGACTCTGCCTCAAAAAACTGAAACAACAACAACAGCAGCAGCAACAAAAGTTACAAAAACATTGATGGATATATTTGACATTGAAAAAAAGATAATATAAAATTGGAGACTCACTCATTTATGAGGGAAATCACTAAAGTCTTAAAGACATGGTGGCTAAAGTATAGTACGAAAATGAGTGAAGAATGATTATTGCTTCAAAAAAATAGCAAAGAATCAGTGCGATGAGTTAAGTGAATTCTCATTTATATGTGTATTGCTCAGTAGAACGGCTTTTCAGTCCTGTGAGAAGGCTGGCAACCTGTGTGTTTAGATAGAAATAGAAGAATTTATTTCATATTTTATGGTGCTGAGAATTGAAGCTAGGATCTTGCACTTGCCAGACAGGCATAGTACTCTACCATAGAGCTAGCCTGAATAATTTGTGATCATACGTTGATTGTGGGATTATAGAAGCTTAGTTATATAGGTGTATATTTAAAGTTTTTACACGTGTAATTGGTAGAATACACATGTGAAAGTTGGTCATCATAAGCCTTTTTTTTTTTTTTTTTTGAGACAGGGTCTCGCTTTGTAGTTCAGGCTGGCCCTGAGCTCACTGTGTAGCCCAGGCAAGCCTGAAGCTCAGCAATCCTCCTGCCTCTGCCTCCTGAGTGCTGGGATGACGGGTGTGAGCCACCACGCCCAGTATCCTATGTGGTTACCGGGAATGAACTCAGGACCTTGTGCTTGCGAGGCAGGCGCCAGAACCACTGAGCTAAATCTCCGGCCCCATCATAAGCCTTTTTAAGTGTACACAGTACAGTAGCATTAACTCAGGTGAAATTCTGGCCACTATTCAGCTCTCTCATTTCCCTCAGCTCCCTGCCTGACAACTACCATTAGTGTGTCCATCTCTGTGAATTTGACTATTCGAGTTGTCTCTTGTCATTTTATTTATTATCCACTTGGTGTGATAGTCCTGTTAGTCAATCATCTGAAAACTAGTGTTTTTAAAGATGCAAAAATGTCTTAGGAAATTTGACCCATTGCAAAATTTAAATTATTAAGTTTCTGTTTCTTAATAATACAGACTTCTCAAGCTGGATCAAAAGATAAAAAAATGGACCAACCGCCTCAAGCCAAGAAGGCCAAAGTGAAGACCAGCACTGTGGACCTGCCAATTGAGAATCAGCTGTTGTGGCAGATTGACCGAGAGATGCTCAACTTGTACATTGAAAATGAGGTGATCATTCATTGATTCATTCTTCATTTATTTATTCATTATTTGAGACAGGGTCTCGCTTTGTAGTTCAGGCTGGCCCTGAGCTCACTATGTAGCCCAGGCAAGCCTCAAACTCAGCAATGCTCCTGCCTCTGCCTCCGGAGTGCTGGGATGACAGGCCTGAGCCACCAAGTCCGGCCTTGTGGTATGTGGTGCTGATTGCCGGTGGGCATGAGCCACCATGTCCAGTATTGTGTGTGGTTACCGAGATCGAACCAGGGACCTTGCCCTTGTAGACAGGCTCTGGAACCACTGAGCTAAATCTCCGGCCCCGAGGTGATTATTTAAAGTCCTTGACACCAGTGAACTGATAGCTGGATATGACAGTAGCCTGCAGACTCTGCATCTGTGCACTTTTTTTGGTAGTTTGAACTCTGTGAAAATTGACGTCTTCGGGGAGGGGAAATCTTAAGTAGCAGATCCTGGTGTGTGCCGGAGTGCTTCATGACCCAGACTGACAACGGTGTCCGTGTTGCTGGAAGCTTCGCTGTGATATCATTGACAATAATGTCTTTGGTCTGTAGAGCTGTTGGATCTCAGATGGGAGTTTGTCCAGCTGAGGCCAGTAGGAGAAATCACGTGTTAGCGGTAGCACTTTTTGCTTCTTTCTCCTCTTGCTGGTAAATTTGTAAATAGAGTTTTTCTTCTAATGGTGAATGATAAAAGTTTTAGGGCTCTTGGAGTCACATTTATTTAATTGTTGGCTGAGATTTTTTTTGATTTATTTTGTATTCAGATTTTTTCTTTTCTCCTTTAAGTTCTCTGGTACGTTCTGGGTATGAGTTACAATCACATTCGTGTTTGGGGATTTGTACCTATATATTGTGCATCTTGGTTCTTGTTTTTTCCCCACCCTCCCATTTACATTGTTTGTTTCTATGTTTTCCTTCTTTGCTCAGGTATTTTTAGTTTCTTTCCTCCCCTCCACCCTTTTGGACCTTTGCTTCCTAGTTTACATTATCTATTACACATTCTTATCTTATTTACTCTTAATGTTTCTCACACAAAAAATGTATTTGGTATTTACACATGTGTGTCCTTGTCTGAGATTTCTTATCAAGAACTGAATCTCAGAATTTTGTTTTGTAGCATTTGTTTGCTTGAATAAATTTTGTTTTTTTCCTGGTAATCCATAGTGAATAATATAGCAGGATGTTACTTGTGACAATGAGCCAGTAATTTTGTCTTAAATTTTTTGCCATATTTTTGTGTCTGTGTCTTCATGTTCTCATTGCTCATTTATCTAACCTTATCCAAAACACTCCCCTTTCCCCAACCTCGGCAGGACACAGTGCACACTTGACACTGAGCCACCACCCAGCCCTATAGCTCTTTGTTCTGTTTTCTTTTTTAAAGACAAGGCATTGCTGGATGGTTGCCGGATGGTTGGGGCTGGCCTACCCCGTCATCTGTCCGCCTCCCTCTGAGCCCTGCAGGTGTCGCTGTGTGCACCACTCTTGCCTGGCCCTCTCCCTTCTCTGTCTTCAACAGAAGTTGTCCGGCTTGCCCTTATTTTTTATTTTTATTTTTTGAGACAGGGTCTCGCTTTGTAGTTCAGGCTGGCCCTGAGCTCACTATGGAGCCCAGGCAAGCTTCAAACTCAGAAATCCTCCTGCCTCTGCCTCCCGAGTGTTGGGATGACAGGCGTGAGCCACCATGCCTGGCATTGTGGTATGTGGTATTGATTGCTGGTGGGCATGAGTCACCATGCCCAGCATTGTACGTGGTTATGGGGATCGAACTCAGGACCTTGCGCTTGCGAGGCAGGTGCCGGAACCACTGAGCTAACCCTTTGGCCCCAGCTTGCCTTTATTTTGATGACTCACTGAATTAAGAGGATTTGGGGGAGAAGAGCTCCCTACTTCAAAGTTATATTTGTTAATATTTAAGAGAAAGTCGTCTTAGTTGTCTAATTATTGTATGTGTTCTCAGGGCAAGATGATCATGCAGGACAAACTAGAGAAGGAGCGGAATGATGCCAAGAACGCGGTGGAAGAGTATGTATACGAAATGCGGGACAAGCTGAGTGGCGACTACGAGAAGTTCGTGAGTGAAGACGTGAGTGTCTATCTCGGGGGCCCACTGCCTGCATCTTCTGAGAGCATTTTCAGTGTGCTGGAGGGGAACTGTGTCTGTCTCATGTCCCCAAAAATAAGACGGGTCTTAGCTGAACGGTTTTCTGGTACCAGGGAGCTGACTCAGCACTTGCCAGTCAGGTGCTGTGCTAGCTTAATCTCTAGCCCTTTAATTTTTGCTCCAGAAAACACAATAAACGGCTTAGTAGGGCTTATTTCTGGAGGCTGTCTTACATTTTTATGTACAGTAGTCTACCTTTATTCATGTATAGAAATCTGCATTTATTCAAATACAGTCCTGTCATCTTTTTCTAGAACATGGTCCAAACTCTTCAAACCCTGAATTCTGGCTCGAATTTCTAGCGCCTCTGTTTCCTATGTAATTATTGCCCCCAGTCCTTCATATCCAGCAGCAGAGCTCTCGTTAACAAGTACCTTTGTCTGTGCGACCTGCTCACAGCACTGGGCACGCAGCTGTCACTGACCCTTATCCTGTGGATTCTTCAAGTCATGACCTCTCGCAGGCGTGCCTCCCAAAATTTCCATTAAATCCGGGGTTAGTGGAAGACTTACAAGACAGGAGTGGCAGTGATAAGATACCAGTGGGGAAGGGCGGTCCGCACAAAGAATTGCAGGCCCCAAAGTTGAGGAGACTTCTTCATTTCATACGAGTGCATTCAGTTGCGACATACTGAATTAGGAAGATTCTCAGTAGACAACTGAGGCTGCTTTCACCACGTGCACACATCATTTGTGCCTTGTCTATTCCCATCGGTCACTTGGCACCAAGTCTTGAGTTCATCTGTTTATATAGGCATTTGTCTCTCACCCAAGCGTGGCTGGTTGTGTTTCCAAATACTTATTTATGATTTGTTATATAAGTATTAATGTCAATAATATTTCTATTATTAGTATTGTTTTGTAGTTCATGTGTATGTTGCAAGGGACACACTGAATGTGGCTGTCTTGCTGGTGATTTTAACTGAGGCTAGTTACAGGCATCCTCAAAAATGATGCTAGGGCTTATTTTCTGCCTAAGTCTCATTTTGGCGAAAGTCAGTGCAAAAGTTGCTAAAAATGTACTTGTTTTGAGGAGAACTGCATACTTGTGTTTTATATTTTGATACTGCAGTGTTTTCCAAAGGCCAGTCTTTGTGTATTGCTTTCACATACCACTTTTTGACATATTTGGAAGCTGCTACTTATGTAGTTTTTTCTTTAGGTTAGCTTTTTCCTGCTGTTTAACTCTTAATTAAATGCATGTTTTTAATTAAAAAAATTTGAAGCATACTCCTGTAGCAGGAAGAATAATGCAATATACTCCTTTGGACCTGTCAAATAAAAACACGGGTCATCTGGCTTCCTATAGTCCCCAGCCACTACTTGTTCTATTTTGTTTTGTTTTGTGTTTTGCAAGTTTTTTGCAAAACTTTTGTTTTGTTTTGTTTTTTGGTTTTTGAGACAGGGTCTCAATGTGTAGCCCAGGCCTGCCTCAGACTCAGAGTAGCCCTCTTGCCTCACCTCTCAAGGGCTGGGATTACAGGTGTGCGGTGCCACATGGAGCTCTTTTGTGTTTTTTTTTTTTTTTTTTTTTTTTTTTTTTTTTTTGCTTTTGAGACAGGGTCTCGCTTTATAGTGCATGCTGGCCCTGAGCTCACTATGGTGCCCAGGCAAGCCGCCGCGAACTCAGCAATCCTGTCTCCGCCTCCTGAGTGCTGGGATGACAGGCGTGAGCCACCACGCCTGGTATTGTGGTATGCGGTGTTGATTGTTGGTGGGCGTGTCTCCACGCCCAGCATTATATGTAGTTACTGGGCATCAAATTCAGGACCTTGCACTTGTGAGGCAGGTGCCGGAACCACTGAGCTAACCTTCCGGCCCCCGCTCTTTTGTGTTTTAAAGCAAACCCCACATATGTCAGTGCAGGTCAGGCCTTAACTGCACTCGTGGGTTGTCTTGTTTGTGGCTTATTTAATTAAAACATTGTCTTTATCTTTAGGACCGTAACAGTTTTACCTTGAAACTAGAAGATACTGAAAACTGGTTGTATGAAGATGGAGAAGATCAGCCAAAGCAAGTTTATGTAGATAAATTGGCTGAATTAAAAGTAAGTGGCTCTTGAGAGCAGAGTCATCCCTGAGCTGTGCCTTATGAGGATAGTAGCTCAGTACTGGGAGGAGTATGACATGTTAAAGAAAGCAAACTCACAACGTGGCTTTGAGAACTGTCCCCTTGTGACTTAACACATGACCGCTGTTTTGAGCCACTGATGGCATATGTGTAACTGGCTGTCATACAGGGCAGCATGGACAGCCCTGCTGAGAACCTGGAAGCTGATTATCATTTTTACTCTTAAAGCCTTTTAAAAACAGTAATGTTTCCCAGGGATTTAGCCCAGTGATGCTGTACCTGCCTTGAAAGCTGAAGGACTTGAATTCAATCTCTGGTAAAAGGAAGAAAAGAAAAATAGTAATGTAATGTTTCATTGAATTAGAAATATAGGGCCTGAGATTTGGCTCAGGGGTACCGTGCCTGCCTCGCAAGCACAGGGTCCTGAGTTCAGTTTCTGGGACTGCAGAAAAGGAAAGGAAAGGAAAGGAAAGGGGAAGCGGGAGGGGAGGAGGAGGAGAAGGAAAGCAAAGGAAAAGAGAAAGGAAAGGTAGAATAGCAAGACACAGTCTCTGTCCCAGAGGCCCCTTTGATTTAATGGATCGGATTGTTAACCTTTAGGCTTAAAATAAGCGAATTGGCCAACATGAGGCCTTGTGATTGCCCAGAGAAGCCCAGTCTCCCTGTAGTTTTAGCTCCGAGTTACTTGGTTCCTTGCGGAACAGAGCTGTGGTGTGCCCTCGGCAGTGAGCTTGTGACGGATAGTGTTTGGTCAGGAATGGTCAGGAATAGTCAGTCTGCGTGTGGTCCATTCCGTCCGGTGTTTTGTTTTTGTCTCTGAGAGATTCAGACATGAGAGCAGAGAAAAGGCTTCAGTTTTCAGGCCAGTGTATCTTTATTTCCACTTTCCCATTCCTGGTGGGAAGCAAGGCCTTCATGTTATGTTTAATCTAAAGATATTTTAGTACTTTTGTCACACCTAATATCATCCTTATATCACCATAGTAAAACAAAACAAAACCAGAGCATGGTTTTTAAGTTCCATTGTTTCACAATTACTGTTTTTTAGTTTGTTTGAGTCAGGGTTCAGACGAAGTCTGTACATGGTACTGGTATGTCTGTCTCCTAAGTCTGTGTCCACGGCTCTCTTTCCATTACTCTTTTTCCTTCCTCACTTTGTAAAGAAATTGGATGATTTGCCCTTCAGGGTTTTCTCCCAGTCTGGATTTTGCTGAGTGTCATCTCCATGGTGGTATTTAACATTACAGGTAAAGTAGTGTTCAGATCTAGAGGCCTCATCAGATTCAGATGACTGTATTTAATTTAAAAATTAAAAAAAAATTTTTTTTGAAAAAGGTCTCACTTTGTAGTTCAGATTGGTCCTGAGCTCACTATGTAGCCCAGGCAAGCCTCGAATTCAGCAATCCTCCTGCCTGTGCCTCCCAAGTGCTGGGATGATAGGTATGAGGCGCACCATGCCCAGCACTGTGGTATGTGGTTACTAGGGATCGAACTCTGGACCTTGTGCTTGCAAGGTTGATGCTGGAACCATTGAACTAAATCCCTTGGCTCCTAAAAATTATAAATTTTTAATGAGTATATTTCATAGATAGTTTTGCATATCTGTATTAGGAATTTTGTGTGTCTGTTAGTTTAAGGAAGTAATTTTTAGTTGTCCCTCCACTGTGTTTTGAGAATGAGAGCTCAGATGGTAGTTGAAGCCACGCATAGGAGTCAGGGTTGAGGTGTACTCATGCCCAGCCTACATTTCTTTTTCTTTCTCTCTCTCTTTTTTTTTTTGGTGGTACCGGGGATCGACCTCAGGCCCTTTTGCATCCAACATTGGTGTGGTACCACTTGAACTAAATCCCCAGCCTTTGGTTTACATTTCTGATATATGGCACAAGAAGATTGAAAACATCTTTTAACCCACCAGCAGTATTAATTCTAGGAGAAACAGTAAAGCTATGAGGGTGCTTGGTGAATAACTTGTGTATTCTCTTTTCTGGTAAGAATTTAGGTCAGCCTATTAAGATACGGTTCCAGGAATCTGAAGAAAGACCAAAATTATTTGAAGAACTAGGGAAGCAAATTCAGCAGTATATGAAAATAATCGTGTCTTTCAAAAATAAGGTACCCATTTTTTCTTTTTCCTGCTCTTGGTTTTGATACAGTGAGAGTTGGAGACATTTGCATAGCATCTTTTAGTTCTCTTGAACTGTTGTTTAATGCTTTCATTTTGAATGGTAACTAATATGTAGGATTTTCAAGAATTTTGCTAAGAAATAGGATTTGCTCATTGTGTTTCATAGGTAGAATCTGGGTGGGAGCAGTGCTGTTGAATTCCTTTGCTGTGAAACGCTTCCTCCACGTTGGGCTTCACACACTCAGTACAGGGCTTTGGGAGAGTTCCTCAGCTTGTGGTTAGGTTTGTTCTGAGGACTTCATATTCTCCCATCAGTAAAATCCTTAGAGCACTGTGGGATATACACTCCCTAATGTGTCTTATTCAGTGGGAAAAGGAACCTTGTGAAGTAGTAACTGCTGACTCCTTTAAACCTCTAAACCACTTTGTTTAAAGGTCACTTAGTCGGGAGAGCTGGGGTTCAGTGAGATTGCAGGTTATT
>PVIC010031616.1:0-21206 GCA_004025085.1 Thryonomys swinderianus | reverse complement strand
TCTTTCCTTTCCTTTCCTTTCCTTTCCTTTCCTTTCCTTTCCTTTCCTTTCCTTTCCTTTCCTTTCCTTTCCTTTCCTTTCCCTTCCTTTCCCTTCCTTTCCTTTCCTTTCCCTTCCTTTCCTTTCCTTTTTTGATGCTGGGGATCAAATCCACAGTCTTGCACATGCTAAGCATGCACTGAGCTATACCCTCAAACCCCTTTTGTCTCTTCTCAGTGGGTTTCTTTCCCTTGCTAAGCTCCATAGCTTTAAATACATCCAAGTACTGCAGATGCTCAAATTTTCATCCCTAGTCAGACGTCTTCCCTGACATCCATCAGATTCATCTGCTTCTCAAAGTCTTTACGTCTGTGTCTGTAGACATCTCAAGGTACTATGCTCAGGCCCAAAGTTCTCTCATTCTGGTCCCCACCTCATGCCATACCTGCTGTACCATGAGTCATCCCAGTGGCCAGGACCGGCCCAACTGTTCAACCTCAACACTTTGCTGTCACCATGTCACTCTTCTTTCTGGTTTTCATCTCAAATCCATCAACAAATCTTCTCTTCTTTTCTTTTAAAATACACTCCGAATTTGATCACCTGCAAGTGCTGCCACTGTCCTACGTAGGGCCTGATTGTCTTTCTTTTGCATTGCTGTTGCAGCCTTCTGACTGGCTCCTCTGCTGCCTGTAGCCTCAGTGATCTCTTCCCAGCACAGCACCTAGAGTGATTCTTCAAACACTCACACCAGACACATGACGCTGCTCTGCTGAAAATCCTCCACTGGCCATATTGTGAAAACAGAAGTGTCTGGTGCAACCTGAGAAGCCTTCGGATCAGCCCCTGTTAGCTGGCAGTCCTTGCTCCCACTCTTTCCATCTGGTGTGCTCTTCTCACAGGGTCAGCACCCTCTGGCCTTTGGACTTTGGAATAGTGCCCAGCATCCTCCATCCCTCCCTGGAATCTGGGCCAGTCTTGTTATCTGCACAACACCTGTAGGAGCCATGGGGTCAACCTGGATAAGAAATGCCTGGCAGATTGATTTAGCACTGTCTGGGTGTGCCTGCATGACTGACTTACTAGAGAGGGAAGACCCATCCTGAATGTGGGTGGCTTGTACCATCAATGAAACAAAAAGGGAAAGATTGGGGAGTCTTGCTTTGGCTTCTTTGGAGGTGCTCCGGTCTATGTACCTAGGTACCAGCTATGTACCTCTGGACAGCTGTCTCCAGGCTTCCAACACAGACGTTTCAGCCTTCCACTGCAGACCACTCAGCTGCCCAAGAGAGACGTGCATGGGACTCTACAGTGAGCTCCAGGCCTTGGGCTTCTGACTGGATCCTCCAGCTCTCCTGCGCACAGACAGCCCTTTTGAACTCTTCCACTCCTGACTGCGAGCAGCAATGGTAAGCCTATCTCATAAGTCTTTTTTTTTTGCTTTTTGGAGACAGGGTCTTGCTTTGTAGTTCAGACTGGCCCTGAGCTCACTATGGCGCCCAGGCAAGCCGCCGCGAACTCAGCAATCCTCCTGTCCTGTCTCTGCCTCCCGAGTGCTGGGATTACAGGCGTGAGCCACCACGCCCAGCATTGTATGTGGTAACCGGGGATCGAACTCAGGTCCTTGCGCTTGCGAGGCAGGTGCCGGAACCACTGAGCTAACCCTCCGGCCCAGTCCTTTATATTTTATGTTATATTATATATCTATTCCTCTAGTGAATGCTAACTGATAGACACCTTATCTCCCAGTGATGCACATGAACTTCAAGTTAAGAGTGAGAATCAAAAAGACAGCCTACTTCAACCCACTTGCCAGTCCAGAGTCCTTTGAGCATTCGGGTTTCTCCTTGGACCCTTGAACGTGTTATCTGGCACTCCTAATAAGAAAAATAGAGTGATTCATTGGTACCTTAGGGATGGCCCTCACCCTGCCAGCAGTTGGACAATACCAGTTGCTCACAGGTCACTATAAGGGGCGAGCCCTGTATTGTCAGGTCATGAGCAGTGAGCTCCCAATGACAACCATGACTTCCAGTCATCAGGATGACCAGAATCTGGGGAGGAAAAGTAAAGAGAAGAAACAAAAAGAGGGAAGGCTAAGGATAACAAGGATATTGAATCTTCCTCTTCTTTAAGGAAATTGTGTCTCTAAGGGATTTAAAGAATTAGCATGTGAACTGATGAGTGGATTTTATCTGTACATATATATCTAGTCATGTATTACTAAGCAGTGTAAAATGAAGTGCTCCTACATGGGTAACTTGAGACACTATGTTAAGTGAAAGAAGCCCTTATAGAAGACCATCTATTATATGATTCCTCTAGTATCAAATGTCCACATAGGTAAATCTGTAGAGAAAGAACGTAGATTCATGGATTCCTAAGGGTAGATGAGTTGGGGAAGTAGAGAGTGACTGCTAATAGGTACAGGCGCTTTGGGGGACGATGAAAATATTCTACAGTGGACTGAATAGTCTACAGTGAGACAGCTGCACAACTCTGTGAAGACAGCAAACTGCTGAATTTCACATTTTAAGCAGGTGACTTACGTACTCTGTGAACTACCTCTGAATAAAGCTATTATTTTTAGTTATAGGGAAGAGTCTGTATATGAGGCAGAACCAATCTGAAGCTGATGAAGCTTGATCTTCAGGCCCCTCACTTGTGTGGACCCCCTTCGAAATAGATGTTCAAGTCATAACTAAATTTGTATTCATAATTCTTTATTCTTTTTTTAAAGAAGAACTCTCAGGTAGTATGAGCTTTATGATGCACAAAACCCGACTCTGACTAAATGGACATACACTACCAGTAAACGCGATGTAAACTTTTTCAAAATCATTAATGCTCCTCTTTCTGCACAGTGCAAGGGCTCTGAGGCAAAAAGAGCCGGTGAATCTCTTGAGACCCTGTCTCAGTCAGCGCTGATGAAGCTCTCACATGACTTCATGGGGAACTTGACTGCAGGCTGAGGCTGGAACTCCTAAGCCCTCCTGGGAGTGAACAAGGGAAACAAGGACGCATACCCTCCTGCCGCGCGGCACTGGCTTCAGAGTATTTACTGGTCCCCCAGAGATGTTCCAAGAGTAAACTGCTCAGAGCACCATGAGGTATGAGCAAATAACTCATTTTTTTATTCTTTTGGGGTAGCAGGATTCAAACCCAAGCCTTGTGTTTCCTAGGAAGGTGCTGCACTGCTGAGCTACATCCCTGGCCCATTTTTAAAACTCTGACTTCACTTTAAGCCTTATATAGCCAAATTTCCCTTTAATATTTAAGAAAATATGGTTTCAAGTCCTCATGCAGCTTGTGGGACATATGGTGCCCCCTCCCCTGTGGCATCTAGGGATTCTTGTGCTTCGGGTTTTGTTTTGTTTTGTTTTTTGAGACAGGGTCTCCCTTTGTAGTTCAGGCTGGCCCTGAGCTCACCATGCAGCCCAGGCAAACCTCAAACTCAGCAATCCTCCTGTCTCTGCCTCCCGAGTGCTGGGATGACAGGCATAAGCCACCACGCCCGGCACTGTGGTATGTGGTATTGATTGCTGGTGGGCGTGAATCTCCACACCCAGCATTGTATGTGGTTACCGGGGATCAAACTCAGGACCTTGCGCTTGCGAGGCAGGATCCGGAAACACTGAGCTAAATCTCCGGCCCTCTTGACCTTCAGGTTTCAAAGCATGGCACAGTTCTATACCTGACAGTTCTAAGCACAGGGCCAAATGAGGCATTGAGGAAAAAATATGCCCAGGTGCACTGGGGCAGGTACGCAGTTGGGGCATGGGATTTGCTTGTGTGGAGTCAGGTATTGCGTAGAAGGACTCAGACCAGCCAGGTGGAAGGGTCCCTCTCAGGCTGGAGGACAGCCTGCTCCCAGACCTTAGGCAAGAACTGAGAAGGAGCCAGAGCACAGCCCGGCTGTGGCCTTACCTGGAAGGAATATTCTCCCTGAGACATAATTCATAACTCTCACAGGAACTGGGGTCAGTCTCCACCCTCTCTCCATCTGCTCCAGCTAGAGGGACCCTTAGTCAAGAACCAAATCAATTACAAGACATTCAAATCTGTTAGAACTCAGGCTCAGACTAGATTTTTTAAAAAAAAACTATGTTGTTTTTACATATTGAGAAAGTTTTGCTGATGACTCAAGGGGTCTTCTTAGTAAATTAGTGGGACACAATATTCTGGTTCTAGGGCCCTGCCTGTGTCCTTTAATATTGTCTAGGCTCTGCAGTGTCACTGTTTCTGAAGTAGAAATCACTGATATTCAAGATTCATCTCTTTAAACCAAACGTTTAATGCCTTTGGGATTCTCCCAGAAACTATAAATGATTTTAAATATTTAAATATCAAAACAGTTCTCGCTTTAAATAGCCAAGTTCCACAAAATGGGAACACATATGGTTTGGAGATGAGGCTCATTCAGCAACCCCCTATGCAACCCTGGTGCTCCCTCCTCTCCCAGGTGCCTTTCCCGCTCCCAGAGGGAACCTAATCATTACTGATGAGACACTTCGCTATAAATATCACTTAAGCAGTCTCTAGCAGGGGAGGAAAATGCTAACATCACTGAGCACTTCCCAGCTCTATACAAGTAGACTGTTCATCATTTTCAGAGGTTAGCTTCACACAGCCCTGGAGATGTTCTGCTAATTGCCAGTTTTATGAAGGAGGCAGAGGCTCAGAGAAGTTGTCTAACTTCCTCGAAGCCAGCGAGCTATGATGTGACACAGTACAGATTCTAATAGATCTGTCTAATGCCAAAGTTTTTTTTCTATTTTGTAAAATCCTTACAAAAATATTATTCAAGACAACACATTCTTCTCTAGAGTACTCAGTGTTTGTAGGCATTTAATAATTTTTATTGGCAAGCTAATGAACGATTGTACAAATAGACAAGACCATCATGCAAACCCAAGCACTGTTTAAATACAAATTTAAATCTGTTTCATAGTGAAATACATAATGGAATCACTGGCGTTTAGAACTGACAGTCTAAAACTGAGAACAGTAAAATCCTTCTGGAAAAATTAATTCAGAAAATGCTATCAAATTCATGTCATAATTACCTGCATAAATCTTGTGTGTGAAGAGAAAAATGTGTTTAAGAATTAATAGGAAAAGGCCCAAGAGGGACAACACATTCAATTTTTAACAAAAATGTGGATGGAAAGAGGGTTAAGGAAAATAAACATTGTAATAGAGTGTCTTAGTTATTCTCATTGCTGAGACAAAATACCCAACATCCAAAGTTAAAGAAGGAAAGGTTTACTTTAACTCAGTTTGTAGAGGTTTCTGTGCATAGTTGGTTGGCTCCAAAACAGAGTGGCACGGCAGAGGAGAGACTTTTCATGGCAGGCAGAAGGCAGTAAGGCAACAAGCAACAAGCAGAATAACAACAGCCCTCTTTCTATTTCTTATGTTCCATCCAGGTTGCAAATGCTTAGAGCAGATAGCACTCACACCCTGGGTGAGGCAGCCTTAATCCTAGTATAGCATTATGAGTCAATCCAAGCATCACATCCTTAATCTCACTTCTAATACTCCAGACTCACCCACCTCTGAAAAGCTTCACCTATGACCTCCTGAGGCTCTGGGGAAACATCTAGATACAATGCATAACAGCAAGTTTTAACAGTCTTATTATCAAAGAATGAAAAGAGGGTCCACTATAAACAGGAAGATGTCTGAATGAACACTCCTCATAACTGATGGAAAATCTTTTTTAAACTGTTAAGAAAGACAATGAGATATAATCCACCAAGGACTTGGAGTGTAGTGACATTTTATAAGTAAATGATGTAGCTCAGAAACATTTAAATATTTTATTATGATAATTTCAAACACAGAGAGAAAGAAGAGAGAGCAATATATGAATGTCAACTACCCATTGGCCAATTACAAAAATCATGGCCAACTTTGTTTCCTTTTAACACTATCCATTTCCCCCTCCTCCATCAAATGGGTTATTTTGAAGCCACTCTCAGACATCACATCATTTCAATGTGAATCTCTTAAAGGCAAAGAGGACCCATTTTAAGAATCATAACACAATACTGTCGTCTCATTTAAGGTCTAATTAACCATGAGCCCAAAGATGCAATCAATAGAAACGAATGAGCTATATTCCAGTCTTGCTAACTAGAGTTATAGGATGTTTAAATAAAAAGTTCATGTAGGGAATAAATTCTGCACCTTCAGAATTTGTACTGGTCCACCTGATGGCCAGTCAACATCTATTTCTCCTTCATTTCAAGGGTACCTGGCTACACAGCATAGTGATGTCTAGCATAGGTGTTTGGAGAGAGTTCAGTTCCAGATATATTAAATAGTAGTGTGTGGTTCTGGCCAAAGCATTGGACACTTTAAATATAATGTATAAAAACAAGATAATATGCCAAGCATGGTGGCTTATACCTGTAACCCCAGCACTCGGGAAGCAGAGGAAGGAGGATTGTTGAGTTTGAGGCTTGCCAGGGCTACATAGTGAACTACTAAGCAAGACCCTGTCTCAGAAATAATAATAATAATAATAATAATAATAAATCTAATAATAATAATAATATCTAACTTGTAGAGTTTTCATAAGGACTAAATGAGTTAAAACTCACATGCACTCAGCAAAGCACTTAGCGCATAACAAATGTGCAAAGTCTACTAACTGCCACTATTGTCATTGGAAAGTGTGGTGAATAGTTACTAAAATAAATACTAAAATTATGATATTTTAAGTTATCTAAGATACTGTTTTGATCCAATCACTAAGACCTCTGGGAAGATTTTTGATGGTTGATCCTGGTTTTCTACAGAAATAGCCAATAGAAATTATTTATTTAGCCTTTAGTGAGGCATGTTATTTCAAAAACATGTGACATTTTTATTGTAATGC
The DNA here is from genome assembly GCA_004025085.1 of Thryonomys swinderianus. Lineage (NCBI taxonomy): Eukaryota > Metazoa > Chordata > Mammalia > Rodentia > Thryonomyidae > Thryonomys > Thryonomys swinderianus. The sequence continues at coordinate 14,341 of PVIC010031616.1, read as the reverse complement.
CAATCTGGATGTCTTGGCCAAAAGCATCTTCAAAAAGTGGGCTAGATCTTAATAAAAGCATCTTATAATAACAAGGACAATGAGCAGTATTAAAGAAAGGACTGTATTCCAAAAACTATTTTGTAGATTAAACAAATTTTTAAATCTGTTACTTATAAGAAATGAACTGATGGAAGATTTGAGACTGGTCGAGGCATCAAGAATAATAAGGAGACGTGGGAGTGAGGATCTTTACAAAATGAAGAGAAAATGAATCTAAAACCAATATATTAAGTCTCAAAGGGTAAAATAAACTAAAATAAATATTTCCTGGAACAAAAAAGCCCAGGAAAAGAGTAAGAGAGAATGCTGTACAAGGACCAGACACAGCTCACGGCCCGAGGCTGTGCAAGATGAGAGGGAAGCAAAGCGAAATCAGAAGGTCAGTGCAGAAGGGCATCTGCTTAGTTCCCTGAACAACATACGGCTGCGCTGCACTCAGACGGGGCCTCCTGAGGGACAGAGACCAACCCAAAAAGAATGAAAGATGGAGGGAGAGCAACAGTTGTTAATTTATTTTTACTCTTCCTCATTGCTTCAAGGATTTGAGGATGGGTGGGTAGGATTAGAGGCCCAGTAGTTTCTCTTGGCTTGGAGACTTTGCACATTCTGATGTCTTCCTTGGAATGTCTCACCAGGCCTCATATCACTTCTTCAGTTCCCACTCACTCTTTAGGCCTCTGGGAAGCTGCATTCGACTTCTCAGGACTGATTAGGCTTCCTCTTAGCCACGCCTATGGCAATTTCAACTCCCATCCTGTTCCCTGTCTCCTCTCTCAGCACTGTCAGCCTCTGTGAAACATATTTTTGGCCCCTGCTGTATCCTTGGCCTCCGGTACAGCACCTCAATGATGGCCTCTTCGACACGGGTGGAAAGCCCCTGCTTTCACTTACTGAACTGTTACCCTTAGATGCCATGAACCACACTGTACTATGCGTTTCCCATTTCATCCTTACAACCCCATAAAGAAACTGTTTTTATTTCCCCCATTGAAAGCAGTGAAACTGAGATAGACAATGACCTAATTAGTAAGTAGCAGAGTTGGCATTCAACGGAAGTTTTGACTTACACTTACTCTCTTCATCTAGCGAGCTCTTGAAGGAAAGGAGCAATAGGTGGAAAATTAAACAAGGGAGTGTGCTCAGGAATTTCCTCTGCAGTAACTATCAGCAGGTGAAACCGTCTTCGTAACTGGACTTGAAAGAAAGGACAAATACTATTTTTGCTTAGACCTACATGACATAAAAATCCCCCTTTTCTCCAGGAAAGAAAAATAAATTATTTTTTGAAAAACAGTCCCCAACAAGAAAAGAACACAGTGCCGGGTGTGGTGGCTCACACCTGTAATCCCAACACTCAGGAGGCAGAGGCAGGAGGACTGTTGAGTTCGAGGCTTACCTGGGCTACATAGTGAGCTCAGGGTAGCCTAAACTACAAAGTGAGACCCTGTCTCAAAAGAACATAGTATTATAATTTTAATGTTTAAAAATAAGAGGTTTGTGTGCCATAAGATGCCAAGGAGACAGGTGCTTTTCTTCATGGGGAGCTTTAGACCGACACTTACCCCATGAACCCCTCAACACCTTCCTTTAAAACCTTTAACTCCCAGATCCCCAAATGTCGCCACTCAAAGGTATTATTAATGAAAAGGAGATTCCTTTGGCACAAAAGCTAGATGTTATGTCCCTTACTTTATAGAAATAGAAAGACTTTTCCCTTAAAAAAATGAGACTTAATTGCAGCACTTTGGAGTCTGAAGCAGGACTGTTGGGAGTTTCAGACCAGTTTGGGTGAACTAATGAGTTTGCTGCCACCCTGGCCAAGATAGCAAGGTCTTCTATCCAAAAATAAAAGGCGGTGGAGAGAGACAGAGTAAGAGGGGAACACAGGGACAGAAAGAGAGAGAGAGAGATAGGGAGAGAGACAGGGAGGAGAGGGACAGAGAGAGAGGGATAGAGAGAGAGGGAGAGAGACAGAGAAAGAGGCAGGAGGGGAGACAGGGAGAGAGAGAGAGGGACAGAGAGAGAGAGAGAGAGAGAGATAGGGAGAGAGACAGGGAGAGAGAGGGACAGAGAGAGAGACAGAGACAGAGACAGAAAATATCAAGGAAAAGCCCAAAATATTCTTAAAAGAGAACTTAAAATGAAAGTTATTTCTAAAAATGTTAACCCTGTTATTAACCTAAAAAGCAAATATTTTAAAGAAAAACCAAATTAGTAAACTAGTTAGCTTCTTAAGAAACGTGATCTACCAATTACTCATTTTGCAAACACTGGCACATTAGATATATTCTCAGTCCTACAGAGTTTGGTAATTAATGCAAACATTTATTTTTAAGCAATTTCTGGCATATTTCTGTGCTCCTTTTTAAAGGTTAAGGGAACAGAAATGGCACTGAACAGCTTTCACATTCCCTGTCCATTTGAGTTTCTCAAGTGTTGTCTTCTGCAGCGATCACTGCGGAGCAGGCTTCGGAAGCCTAGACAGGGAGGGTGAGGGGCGGAGTGACCTCACACACTCTGGGGAGATTTCCAAGAACAATTCTGATTTTTTTGAATTTGAGTCTTTATTGGTACATTATACATACACATCTGGATCACATTCAACATTGAAAATTTATACCAGTATATGACAGAATTTAATTCTCATTTTTCCCATTCCCCCACCCACCCTACAACCCCCACCCCGGTATACATAAACTTTGTTTCTGTTTTTTTATTACCATAGTTTTTCTTCCCCTTGTTGCTTACCCCTATACCCCATTTCCTTTTGAATATTTTCTATTTCACAGTATCTACCATATATTCTAGAGCTTATTTGCATTTTCAGTTTCTCATACCAGAGAAAAGATATGATATTTACACACCTGTAACCTATTTATTTCACTTATGAGTATGTCCTGAAGGTAAGTCCATTTGAATATAAATCACTCAAACTTATCATCTTTATGGCAAAGTAATACTCCATTTTATAGAAAAACCACATCTTCTTTATCCAGTCTCTAGTTGATGGGCGTCTGGGTTGTTTCCAAGATTTGGCTATCACAAACTGAGCTGCTATGAACATGGGTGCACATACGTTGCTGTGATAGGAATCTTTTAATTCTTTCGTGTACATACCTAGCAGGGGAATAGCAGGGTCAAATGGAATCTCTAATTCAAGTTTTATAAGGAATCTCCACACTGATCTCCATAGTGGTTGTACCAGCCTACATTCCCTCCACAGTGAAGAAGTGTTCCTTTCTCCTCACAGCCTCACCATCATTTGTTGTTGGTTCATTTCGAGATAGCAGCCATTCTCTGTGGAGTAAGATGGAGTCTCAGTGTTGTTTTCATCTGCATCTCTCAAATAACTAGTGAGGTTGAAAACTTCTACTTTTATTGAGAGTTGCATATACTTATATAGAGAACAGAGAAAGGGTGTGGCTATGATGTGGTTATGTCTGACTGGCTGATCTAATATGGTTAGCTCTGATTGGTTGGATAGTATAGCCCAGTTGAAACCTTGTTGTGATGTTATCTTCTAAACTGGCTCTGGATGTGTGGAGGAGTGTCCAGAAACCCACAGGGATTCCTGGTGCGATGATCCACACAGCACAATCCTGTAGCCTGAAGGCCCCAGACACTGCTGCCATCATCTGTGGCTTCTGCTGCCTTGTGACACTTGTGGAAGCCAGCCCTCTAGCCTTTCCCACCCAGGTGCCACTCGTGGGGAGCCAGGGTCCTACTGTGCTCTCCATGATCCTGGGGGAGAATAAGGATGAGTACCTAATATGGTTAGCTCTTAGATGAGTGAAGGAGTCACAACCAAGGGGGTGCAGGAGTCACCCCGCCAGCTATAGGTAAGTTTCTATGCACAGGAGAGAGTGTGCTCAATCTCCATCTTTCTTACGGCTCTCATAGTGTGCTATGAGATGTATGGGCAGTGCACTTAACCCAGCCAGGCTTGAACTTCCCCTTCACTCATGTGTGCTGAGTAAAGGTTATGATTCCATAATATAAGTGAAAACAAGCACCACTCCATGAGCTGGAAGTCCTACCAGACATAGGAGGTTGTGCAGTAACCACGTTAAGGCAGCATCAGTAGTGATAGATGGACCCGATAAGATCTGGACATGAGCCGGGCGTGGTGGCTCACGCCTGTAATCCCAGCACTCGGGAGGCAGAGGCAGGAGGATTGTTGAGTTCGAGGCTTGCCTGGGCTACATAGTGAGCTCAGGACCAGCCTGAACTACAAAGCGAGACCCTGTCTCAAAAAAAAAAAAAAAAAAAAAAAAAAGATCTGGACATGAGGGCTCCAAATCTCCACCTCTTGTCAGCTTGTCCCCATGAAGTGAGAAGTCACTAGGAGTAAAAAGAATAATCTAACTGGAGCCAATAGCTAGATTATGTTCCAAGTACTCAAGACCCTCGGATTCTCTACTCACATTTCCAGAGCCTGCTTTCTAGGCTCGGGTGGGCTGTGCTTGGAGCCCATCCTCCTGCAGATGCACCTCACTGCCAATGCACAGAACTCTAGACCCCAGCAGTGCTCAAAGAGAAGAGTGGACATGTGGGATAGAATGCACTTGCTGGTGAGTGTTTGGACTTTCACAGAGTAGGACGGAGGCAGGAGTGTGAAGGAGCCAGGAGGAAGGGAAGAAAGGGGAATATGGCCCCTTCTTGCTACCACAGCCTAGAGAGGAGTCCAGGATTCTAAATTCAAATTTCCCATGTCATTCTGAATAGAGATAAGAGAAAAAAACCATGACACCATCAGCCAGGCTTGGAGTCCAGAAACTTGCCCCAGGCCCACATGGGTCATGGTGTTCTCCAGGCAAACAAAAACAATCCCACAGAATACCAGCATCAGACCAGGCCACTCTGACCAGGATGGAACAAGAGGAAAACAATGCTACTCTGTAATCATGTCTGAGCATAGACCTAAACAAGAACATTATCTGCACCACAGCAATGACCACATCCCCTTCTCTGGCTAACCCGAGTAACCACTGCTTCTTTCCCAATCCCTGATCCCCTCTTTGTTAAGAACTCTCATTATTGAACTGCCACTAGTCCTTGAGAGTGTGCACTCCCCCAGAGAAGTCATGCTTCCTTGAACCCTTGCCCAGCTCACCCAGTGTTAGTCTAAACCCTCGAATGAGTCTTTTTGAACCTCCTCTGCTTGAGGTGCTCATGGTCCTTGGGAGGGTGTGGTCTCTCCAATCACAAGTCAGTATGCTCATCTTTGTTCCACCACAGCTGTCTTCCCAGGGGTCTTTGCCAGCTGAACATTGAAAAAGACATGTTTGTCCAGATGGGCATTTAGAACATAAAATGCTTCACAGTTCCTAAGTTTGCTTCACAGTGTTTAAACATCTAAACATATGATATATTCCATTTTGGACTCTGACTCAGCCCACACAAATGTGACGCCAGGCATTTCTCTAGGTGTGAACATGTGTTTCACTGTGGCTGTGTATATCTAGAGAGCAAGCAGAGACCTGTCCTGGGAGATGCATTAGGGGCACCTACTGATAGAGAGCTATTTAGGGAGGTGGTGAAAGCAGGAAAAACTGGGACAGGTGCCAAAATAGACAAATGGGGAATTGTGCTCCAGGGTTTAGGAAAAGCTTTTACAAGGTCAGGGACAATCAGGGCACGACTATGGCCCCTAGATATGTGCCTTTCCGGAGGTAGCTGGGGAGGATGGCAGACACTGTGACAATGGACTCCACACACACACACACATGGTCATCAGTACTGATATAAGTGTTCTAGGAGCTTCTAGAGATGAAGCTCTTCAACATCCAGATGGAAATGCTGACAGCTGTAATTCTAGGTCGCATGAACACAAAGGCAAAGTCTGCTAGGCATCAACAGTGTCCCAATCCAGCAGCTCTCAACATGGAGCACTCTTCCTACCCCCTCCCTAAGAGACATTTGGCAATGTCTGGAGACATTTGTGGTGGCCACAGCCTGCATGGTAAGGTCTATGGACCTTGAGTTGGTCCCCAGGTTAGCTTCACCCCAGGAAACGCTTAGAACCAAATACCCTATTGCTACTGCTGAGGTTGACACTGTCCCTCCCATATGACCACACCCTCCCCTAGCTCACAGCTCACACTTGGCTCTATGCAGTGAAAAGTGTGACACCTATGCTACAGAAAGGATTTTCAGGAGATGGCCATCAGAATCATAGGGAAGTTAACTCCATTCTGCAGAAGGAACATCTGATGTAAGGGATATTACATCATTTTCATTGAGGTTATTGTAGATTAACTTGAATAGAGTTTTCTACTGGTTGTCATGGGAACCATGAAGTAGGGAAGGTAGTCTAATAGTCTGGGTCACAGGATTTCAAGGAAAGAAACTTTTGCAAATACCTCACTAAAAAAAATCTGTAGAATGAGCAAAAGGCTAAATTATTCAAGGTGCTTAGAAATTCTATTCAAGAAGCACAGGCTAATCAGAAACCATGACTGAAGGCTAAGGGCGAGCCAATGAAACCTCATTCCTTCCTGTTTTGCTTGAGAAGCTCAAAGACCTCCTTGCAACTGAAATAGGCCTTTCACAGCTCAAGTTCTCCTGGCTAAAGTATTGCAAAAAGATAAACTTGTACATTTATCTTTGCTAAACATAATCTTGTCACAGGCCTCTCCTTCCGGTTTCTTACCTCTGCTATGTGGAACATTTGCTTATGTAAAAGTATAATTAACAAATATTCACCCAGTCTCTTCTGTCTACTGAGGTGGAAAGAGATCACAGGCTTTACCCTCACATTGGGCCTACATGTTCTTGCTCAGATAATTAATTCTTCGATTAAACTTGGATCTGGAAAACAGGGCCACAGAGTCCTTTGAAATACTGGAGCCAGGAACAAATGGAATGGTTTCCAGACAGAGAACACCGTGTTCCAGGGCAGTCAAATATAGAAGCTTTCAGAGCCAAAAAAAATTCTCCAAATCTCCAGAATGATTTATTTTACAATTTAGACAAGTTTTAGGATAAAGATTTTTAAGCTCATTTATTTTTAGGTAAGCCTCCCTCCTCTCAGAAAGAAACACTCCCTAGTCAGTGACCATAAGAGGAAGTCAGACTCTCTATGGGACCAAGAACAGTGAGTACACGGAAAATGTTTCTCAAGCACACTTTCCAAGAGGGACTCTGGTATGGTCTTCACAAAATTGTAATTAATCTTCATACTAATACACAGAGCAAAGATCTTTGTTGGAAGTGAGAGCTTGGATCCTAGGCTTCAGAAATCAGTGAAGGCCAAGACTGAGCTCCATGGATGTGAAGGAAATGCATAATGTCACCGAGTGTGGCTTCTTGAGGAGTAGCTCTCACTGACCAAGCCATATTACTGAAAGCCACAGACGAAGTAAGATTCTCCCAGAGAATAAGTGAGAACAAGACCATATAGTTTCTATATCCACAAAAATGGCCCAGTGCAGATGGAGTATTTTAAAGAAACTTAGAATCCATGTGTGGACACAGTGAGAACTGGTAGCACATTGGTAGACCCTTTTAGATAATCTCTTCCTAAACTCAAGTCAGTTGCCTCTCACTTTGGTAGTTTAGTCAGCCTTGGTGAGAATATTTACATCACAGAAATTAGCAAGCCTCCTCCTCTGGAAAGCTGAATATTAAATAGTACCAGCACATTACTGCACACTGTCACTGAGAGAATAGAAGACATCACAAGTAGGGTTAATAACCATCATGAAATATGGACAAATGTAAGATGGTGACAAAAAACAATGAGTATTAAAAACAATGATAGCAATTCTAATATTTCAAATGTTTTAAAATGTAAATATGCTAGTAAAATAGCACAATAATATTATAAAATTATTTTTTGGCGGGGATGTTTTTTTTTTTTTTTTTTTTTTGTGGAACCAGGGTTTAAACTCAGGACCCTGTCCTTGTGAGGCAGGGGCCAGAACCACTGAGCTAAATCCTTGATACTATTATAAAATTCTTACAAATTTTAAATCTGAAGGATCACTAGGCTTGGATATGGCTACATACAATGACAAAATTTTAATTTCATGTCTAAATCAGCATTACACAACAATGCCTCTTGTTTGCCTATAAGGATAGGACGAAAGAATATAGACACCCACAAACGTGAGTTCTAACACAACTGCCTGAGGACATCTGAGTGAATGTGGTTGGGAAAATCAGCACTTGTCCTCTATGTGCTTTGGGGACCTCAGTGACAATAGTAACACATGTCCTGTTGACCACCATAAGGATGTTTCAAAACTTTGTGATCTGGAAACTAAGAGGTCTTTGGACCCAACCCTCCATTTTACAAAAGACAAGAGCAGTGAGACCCCAAGGTATTGAGTGTCCAAGGGACAGCTACACCAGAAATAGTTCAGTCATGCCCACCTCCCAAGGTGTCTCCTGTTTTCTGACAAGCATCCCACACTATTCATGCCCAGAATGAAAGATTGTTATACAGTTGGTTTGGGGAGCTCTTCTGTGTATTAGTGTTTCTCCTTCTCCTCCTTCTCCTTCTCCTCCTTCTCTTTCTCCTCCTCCTTCTTCTTCTTCTTGAGACCCATTTGCTCAAAAGTTCACCAGCATGAAAGTCAAATTTTTATCCATGTAGTTTTTTTTGAAAATTGCCAAACAAGTAGATATTTACCCATTTTCAGCCTACTTGTTTGGCACACTTTTGAAAACCCCACCTGGTATTTGTTGGCTGTTGATAAGATAACCATGAGCTGATGAGAGGCCAACCTGCTACCACTCTTGGGGTTCTGTAACCCAGGAATTCCATGCACTACCGCTGAAAACACTGCCTAGACACCTAAGCTCCCTCTCCCCCCAGGAATCCCTTAATTCTACTCCCTTTCTGGTGTTGACCTCGGAGCCACTGGACAATCTCATGCTAAAGACTCATTTTCATTCTCATGCACCCTATCCACTCTTTAGCCAATAAAGCTTATTTTGTGTGACTGTCATTCATGGTCATATCTTTTTCCTTGCTCAGCTCCCACATCTCAACCTTCTGCAAAAGATGCAAGTGCAACTGAAAGAGATAAACTTGGTATATTCCTGGCTGCAGAATGGACAGAAGTGGGGAGCAGACGTCATAGACATATCTAGTGCCATTGCTAAAACTAAACAAGAAGGCAAAGGGGAATCCCAAAGGCCAATTTCCTGATTTCTGGTGGGTCTTGTTAATACCACAACATGGCGACAATGACATACCTCAGCCACTTATGGATAAGGCATGAGAATGGCCTGATCAAATTTTATGCGTCAAAGAATAAATTAAGAGTAAACTCATCTAACAAAGTGGCCACAAAGCTTGACACACATCCGGAGCACCGCTCTGGACCCGAGACTCCAGGATGATGCTGAACTCGCACCACATACTGCGGTGGTTCAAAGGCCGAACTGCTTCAAAAAACAAGGCAAAGGATTCCAGCTTGAAACTGAATGCTCTATTATTTTTTAAAGCTCCAAAATCAAAATTCTCCCCCTCCAAACCCAAATGCATCCATCCAAATGCAGTCAGTACACAGGAATTACGCTGGTATTCTGGGAGCCAAGAGGCAGGAGGATTGCAATTTTGAGTGCAGCCTACACAATTTAGTATAAAAAACAAATAAACTCTAACCCCTGCACATTTACAGTGATAAAATCCCATGAAGCTATCTAGCTTTCTTAGCCATCTTTGACAAGAAGTAAAAATCAAAGACAACTAGTTAGAGCTGTTCTATTTTGCCTTGCTGTAGAAGTAAGTGGAGAGGCCACTTTAAAACTTACTAGTCTGATGAAATAAAAAATAAAATATTTGCGCCGGGCGTGGAGGCTCACAATTGTAATCCCAGCACTCCGGAGGTAGAGGCAGGAGGATTGCTGAGTTCCAGGCTTGCCTGGGCTACATAGTGAGCTCAGGGCCAACCTGAACTACAAAGCGAGACCCTGTCTCAAAAAATAAAATAAAATAAAATACTTGAAATGTGTTTTTCTGCTTTGAGCTACTAAATAACTCCACTAAAGGGAAGGAGAAAAAAAAAAAGACATACATTCTAAACTCAATTTCACTTTGTTTGGAATTCCTCCATTCTGAGAAAAATTCACTTCACCCTCTGTACTTTTGCCAAACCACTAATGAAAGCTGATGTGGACTGACTAAATCTGAGCTAGGCAGTTCATTTACATATACATTCATGACAAAAAAAAAGAGCAGATGATTTTTATTATCCTTTTATAGAAGTGGAAACTGAGGTACAGGATGCTTAAGTAACTTGCTCAAGACCAGGCAATTTCCAGGTCATCTCAATTGTCTCCAGAACTGCCCTTTCCCCTGCAGAAACACCAGGCCGTGCAGCTAACATGCCCTTGAAATGGCCGCTCCGGCGGAGATGCGTGTTTGGCATAAAATGCACATGCTATTTTGATGACTTGTGTGAAGAAAGAAGTAAACTATTTCACTGATAACTTTAAACACTCGTTACATGTTGAAATTATATTTTGGCAGTATCAAATAAAATAAAACCTGTTTTTAAATTTATTTCACCTGTTTGGCTTTTTCTTCTTTCTTAACACGGCTATTTGAAAAGTTAATATTGCAAGTGTGACTTCTGTTCGTGTCTCACATTACACCTGTACTAAACTACACACTTTCTAGAGCTTGACTTTTCACCATTTTGCTTTCCCCTCCAAAGGAAAAAAGTTTATACTATTTGTGTTTAGGAAAGTGCGATCTATTTTCATTGTTTGCGTCTCCTGAATGTGAGAAAATCAAGGCTTGAAAGTTAAGACCCAAAGTCAAACATTAACCCTGCAACAGTCTCCGAGCTGCTGAGAACAAAAGACAGCTCAACTCTCAGCTTGGCTGGTTGGACCTGCTCTCCACCCACGCTGAACCCGCAGAGTTCAAGAAGTTTAGCGACTCTAGGTTTAATAGCTAATCAAAAGCCAAGCGCAGCCTCTGCTTCTGCTTCTCCTCTTGCTCAGACAGAGCCCAGCAAGGTGGAGGTGATGCCAGTTTATCCCCGAGGCTTTTGTCCGAGGGTCCGAGGTTGTTTTTGTAGAATTAATATTGCAGTGGTTTAATGACAACCATTAGGCTTCCTTTATCAAGGAAAAGTCAAGAGGATCACGCTGATCGGTACATCTTTGGAAGCTTAAGCTACACATCAGGTCTAACCGCGGCTCCTGGTTCAGGCTGGAGCTTGGCATTTTCCTCAGGAAGGTCCCTAAGTGGCCGGCAGTTCCTGAAACGTGAGCCACTCCACAGGTGCAGCCTCACAGAAAAGGACTTGGCAATTAAAGCGCAGACGGTTTTGTACTTTCCGAGCAGCAGGTCCGCTCCGCCCTCATCCAGCGCAGGGCATCTGACGTCATCGCATGTTTACTTAGCTCCCTGGAGCATAGGCGGTGTCTCTACTGTCCTGCTCACCTGTGAGAAGTCTATTTAAAGAGCCCTTCAGTGCCCCGAACATTAAATGTGTCCCCAGCCTTCAGCTCAACTTTTCATGTTTCTCTCCCCTCCGATTCTCTCTCCACATCTCTTGCGCTCTGTGTGTAGCCCTCTAACCGTCTTGCTCCTTCCCACCCTGCAAAGAAAAAGGCAGTGACACAGTCCTACTGGGGGTGGTGAAACCACCCCTTACCCAGCAGCCCCTTCTTAACGTGGATTAAGTGTTCTTCCCTGTGTCCCAGCACCGGGCAGCTGTCCCCGGGCCGCTCAGGATCAGCTGATGACACCCAGGAGAGGTACGTGGGAAGGAACAGAGGCCCATGCCCTTTTATTCATAGGACTGTGTGTTGCTTATACAATGTCTGTCTAAATATAACTCGGCTATCATCCTTCAGTTTCTCATCAGTGAACCTTACCTTCTTGGATCACTGTGATGACCTTCCTAATGGACAGTATTCCATGTGGCAAATGGAAGGGGTCCCTGAGACCCCCAGAGTCTCTCATTCTAATCACTGTTCTGCCACAGACTCACTGTGTGGCGTTGGCCACATCTCTGAATCCCTCTTGGCCTATTTCTTTAATAAAATTAAAGGTTAGGTTGGATAATACCTAGAAGTTCTACTGTTCCACTAATCTGTGATCCACGAACATTCCAGAGCATCTCTAGTAATTAGACTTCACTTCTCAGAAATATTTATTTCCTGTGACTGACTGTGGCGTTCGCCCTCTGAATAACTGTGGTTACCCTTGATAAGCGGACAGACCAGGTCCCCTGCCAAGATGCCTAATACAGTCCCATCCCGGACCCCAGGACACTGTCTAAATTACATTATAGCTAAATAAAAATTACAAATAAGCCTTTAGAAGAAACACTTGAAGGGGGGGAAATGCACCATTTGGTAGTTTCTAGGAGACTAGAATATAAGGTATAAGCATTTCATGTGTATCTTATTGTTTCTTTGTTATCTGGACTTTCAGCTGAAGAGAAGCACCCCTTGCACCCCTGAGCACTTCTGGACTGAACGTGAGGTCTTTGGAACGTGCCCTTCTGTTCTCACTGCTCTCCACTCCCCCTCCCCATTTTCTACCTAGTAACCAGGTAAACATCACTAATGCTACTCTCATTACTCTGTCCCCCTCCACCCAGCAGCTCCCTTCAACTCAACTGGATTAAGCAAAACCTGTTCATTCCCTGAGTCAAAGCCATTCACATCAGGCCACAGGCCTGGGCGGCCTCCCTAGGACTGTGCCCTAAACACTGCTCATGGGACCCTCTCACTTTTTAGGCATCATCCCACACTGTGTCACCGTGCTACTTGCATGGATTTACATATATATACATATATATGTATATGTGTATATATATGTATATATAGACACCATATATAAGTATATATATATACACATGTATATATATGTATATATACATGTGTCTATATATACATACGTATATATATATATATATATATATATATGGTGTCTAGAGACTATTTTTTAAATATACAGGAGGATGTGTACAGGCTATGTGCAAATACCACCTCCCTTTACACAGGGGACCTGACATCCAGGATTTTTGTGTTTAAAGGGACTCCTGGAACTAATCTCTCAAGATATTGAGGAATAATTTATGCTTCATAGCATTTCCTACTGTGCCAGCAACAGAACCTCATTCCACACAAGGTCAACAAGCAATTCTCCCTCACTTAGGTGAAGTTAGGTTGCTAAGCCACGTAAGTTTCATTCTTCATCTTATTTTTCTTTCAAGTTTACGAGGAAAACATGTTCATCATACATAGCATTAACTTTTAGGGTGTCATTTTTGGTCCTCTTGGTGCTAAAGTGAACCAATTTAACCCCAAAATATATAAGGATCACACTATGAAGTGAGAATGGGAACATCTTTCCTTCATAAGCAGAGATCTCACCAGGAGTTTGCATGTGTGTCCTTCCTCCTTGGAACATTCACTATTGGCTGAATTTAACACTTGACTTCTAAAGAAATGGGCACATTCTATAAGAACGTTCCCAGACAGAAAGGGACTAGGAAGGAAAGAGACCGAGAAGGGACAGGATTATGACACAGTGAATACAAACACTAGCCGGTCCTGAACTTCACCCTGGGCAGATGGCCACAGGGCCAGGTGCTTCAGGTGGTTTCGAGCTTATCTGGACATCTGTACTTTGGGGGATAAGTCTTGCTTTGATGATAGAAATATTACTACAAAATAAAAATCCCAATTCTCATCAAATACAGGGTAAGTGTCCCTAATCCAAAACTCCCAAATCCAGAATACATCAAATACCCAAAACTTCATAAGTGCTGACATGAAACCAAAATGAAAAAATTCCACACCATGAGATTTTGTTCATAATGCTACCTACCCACAATGAATATATTTACCATGTATATCAAGCACATACTAATAAAAAATCTTTAATTTTGTCTCATGTAGACAATTGTTTGAAAACCATTATCTTCAGGTTTTCATATATTCCAAAATCCAAAATCCTTCTGGCCCCAGTTATTCCAGGTCATGTGTATTCAGCCACTGTCACTGGAAGACTTCATTATCAGGCAGGTGAGGGCAATGAAGCTGAAATAGGTGGGAACTGAAAATCCCTTGATCATTATCATCAAACATGAACCCTGAGGTTCATGGGGGTGGTGAACACAGGGCACGTGTGCCTCAGTGGGCTGTTTGCATCACTGAAAGCTCTTAAAAGTTTCTACGTCAGGACTGGAGGGTTAGCTCAGTGGTTCCGGCGCCAGCCTCGCAAGCGCAGGGACCTGAGTTCGATCCCCGGTAACCACATATAATGCTGGGCGTGGAGACACACCCACCAACAATTAACACCGCATACTACAATGCC
>PVIC010031615.1:0-21203 GCA_004025085.1 Thryonomys swinderianus | reverse complement strand
AAAAAAAAAAAGTGATAACACTGTTATCTTGGGGATTAATTTTTGTGCCACTTTAAATATTAATAAACACGTGGCCCTGTAAATATGAGTAACTCTTAGCAAGGGCTAGGTCTTATTCATGTATTCACATCTAGCACCATGAATATTTTAGGAAATCAAATATCATTCAAAGGGTATAAGAATTTGCATGTGATTAAGTAATGAATAAATGAAATTATAAAACAACCTCAAGGCCTATTAAAATCTTTAGAGCTATGTGTCCCACACTAGGTCCAGTGACTTGGACGCGGACCAGAAATGTACTTCCCAAACCCCCGCCGCCGGACCCTGCACCGGAGAGCAGCCTTTGAGTATAGTCACGAGCCAGATCAAACGTGGGTTTTCACACTTGGTTACAGTGATGTGAATTTCCCAGGGACACTTCTCTTATTCTCTTCCCTTTGCAAAAAGTCATTTCAAAAAGTGATTTCCAGACACTCGTCCACACTCAGGATAAGTCTTCGCCTGAGACTGGAGAGGGAATCTTGCTGGTAAGCGGTTTCAGTTACTGCCAGTTTCAAATGGAGGCATCCGAGCACCCCTGTCCATCCGGGGACATCTTCAAGGGAAATGCCTGCGTCTTGTCTGGACTTCAAAGCAAGCCCACTCTCCTCTGCTACTCCCTCTCCTGAAAGGTGAAACTGTTCTTGTTTGGATCAGTGAGCACATGTGCATCAGCTTCTTTTCCTAGGCTCATCTTTGCTAATAGCACATTAAAGACAGAATAATCTCTGTCCAGATTTTATGTTGTCTTCTCTTTTAAGATGCTGACAGTGTTCTTAGAACCGTTGGCTAAGTAGAGTTAGAACGCCTTTCGTAGGTTTGCACCAAACCGCCCAATATCCATGTGTCTCTTTCTAGCATTTTGATAGTAGAAAAAATATTAGAATTTATGTTTAGACAAGTTACGTGGTAGAAAGAATGACAGATATTTGTAGTTGCCTCGGGAACTCAGCTTCTAGATATTAGAAGGAAGCAACAGTTTCATGAGCAATTTTGTGAGCAAGTAGTGGAATAAGAGGACAACTGGATAAAAGGGAGGAAGCAGGTGATGTTTGCAAAGACATAGGTTCCTAGTCAACTTTGTTTCTTCTTGTCTGATCCTGCTTACTGTATACGGCCACCCTGAGAAAGGATAGCCCTTGGATGGTTTATATAACCTAATGCTTTTCATGTTCACCAGTTTTTATAATTGTGGGAAAGATCCAGGGAGTGACTGATTGTTGCTTACTTGTGTATAATACAGGGTAAGTATTAAAGACCCAAAGGCCTCGAAGTCAGGCAGTCCAACTTTTTGTATTCCTAGATCTTTCTTAGAACAGATCATGGGTAGCATCTAATGATGTAGCACAAGTACAAGTCCCTTAGAATGCAGTCTCTACCGCTGTCCTGTGTGGCTTGCTGCCAGCCCTTCCAGCACCGGCTCTTGCAGCAGCTTCGGTGGCCGACTTCAGAGGCCTGGGATAGTGTTATCTTGTGTGAGGAATGGGCTGACCGCAGCATGTCAGGGCCTGGGAGAAATCCTGGCTTGTTTCCGAGTTCCTGGGCAGAGGTAAGCAGTGGCGTCTGGAGGTCATCAATAATACGGCTTTTTTAGTCACAGACTGTCTCTGTCTTGCTGTTGCCTCATATGTTTTTGAGGTACACCCAGAGCACCCGGGCACGTTGGGAAGCACTCACAGGTCTCCGTACTCTCTTCCCTGGAGCTGGAAGACAATGAAGGAGAGGAGAGGGAGTTACTTTTGGAGCAGAAATAAAGCTGGAGGATGGAGCTGTAACCGGATAAGAGCATCAGGTCTGCAAGCTCTACGGAGCTGTAACGTTCACACCATTCCACCCCAGCAGGCCTAAGCGTGATGGCTGGGGTGGAAGGAGCAGGGGGAGTGGTGAAGGGAGTGAGAGCCTAAGGAACTCTGTGTGAGGCATCAGGGGACAAGGACACGCGGGTCACCTGTGGTGACGGAGATAAAACCCGCAGGAAGCCCCGTACTGTGCTTCCCAGAAACAGGAGTGAACTGCAAAGACCTAACTGGAACCCGCTCGCTGGTCGTTACCATGGTGATGGCCAGGCTCACGTGGATTAATGATACACCAGTATGCCCTTGCTTGGTGGCTGTTCTATAAGGGCAGGTAAGGCAAGGATAGGCTGATTGGGGCTGGCATTTTTTTCTGGTTTGGTCTTATTTTGGGGGAGATATAGTAACAGTCCCTAAAGCTGCGTATCAGGGACTGATGAAGTGGGAACCCCTTCGAGAAGGGAATGGCAATAGGGCGAATGACCGGTGGTTTAGCTAATGTGGAATTCATCCTCTTTTCACTCTTTTGTTCTCAAAATTCACCTCTTCTCCAATTCCGTTCTGTCTGCATCTCCTCTTGCAGTGGCTGGCCCTCAGTTGTTATAATCGATGTTTAAGGAGATCCTTTCTCCAGGCCAACTCTATTGATCTTTAAAAATAAAACAGAAAAAAGAGCAGAGTGTTTAAGCACTCAAATCAACCTACCTTCCAATCCTAGCTCTGATTCTAATTAGAAATACCACCTTAGGCAGATAACTTTGCTGAGGGTCAGTTTGTTCACCTGTAAATGGGGTTGATATTAGTATTTAGCTTACAGCTTTAAATGAAGTAAAGAAAACCTAGTTTATAGTCAGCTTTGACTCAAGCAGCAGGTGGCTGGAAGAATCTATCTTGGCCAAGAGTAAAGGTGACAGGACACAAGGTTGGCCACAAAGTCAGCACAGCAATGTTCAAAGCAGAAAGCATCTGCGACAACTTTCCTATGAAGGGAGATATGCAAATTGGCTGCATTTGGCTGAGGGAAGAGGGTAGGGGAGTAGGTGGAGGACATGGAAGGAAGAGAGTTAAATGAGAGTCATTTTCTCATAATAACTAGAAGACTGAATTTCCAGAATCAGACAGATTCATATTCAAATTTCAACTCTGCGTGTACTACCTTTGGGATCACGAGCACGTTGCTAAACTTTCTGAATCCCAGTTCCTCAAGTTTTCAGTCTAATGCTAATCCCTGTGTTGTAAGGGTTTTCCGCACAACGCATATGAAGTGCCTTATACCCGGCAAGCACATCAGTAAGGAAGATGACAATGGTGAGGACGAAAGGTTCTCTTGGCCCGGGTCCGTGGTGCTCCTCCTGTTGTCTAAGGAGGAGAGAAGGAGAGAGGGTGGGAGTTTGCTAAAACTGGTGCTGGTGAAATAAATGTGTTTATTTCAGGGTTTCGTTCCTGAGCTTCCATTCTACTTCCTAACCCGACATCCACTCACCCTCCTACCTGGCTCTTGCTCCCTGGAGCCTTTGCTCCCAACTTTCCAGGGATGGGTTTCCCCTCCCCCTTCCTTAATGAGTCTAAACTTCTGTTTTTCCATGTTCAGCCAGGTTTTGGTAAGGAGTGCACAGCCCCCTTCCACTCATAAATAATCGTAATGGGTAAGAACAGTAAAAAGTAACACACTTTCTTGATGAAAAAGATGTTGATGAGAGGCTCAGAAATTATAGGTGAGTTTAATTTTCTTTATTTTTAAGAAGTTCTGTGGGGACAGTATTAGTCAGCTTTCATTGTTATAGAGAAATACTTCCAGTGCGATCTCTATAAAGAAAAATAACTTATTACGCTTTAGGGTGCTTAACGGCATGGTGCCTGTGTTAGCTCAGTTCCGGTGAGAGCCTCCTCGGGTGCAGCGCTGGGTGGCAGGTGGCGATGCAGGGGTGCGTGTGGCAGCAAGCTATCGTATTCCTACGGGTGAACCCAGGGAGCTGGGGAGGGGCAGGCACAGGTACTGGTAACTGTCCCCTCATGAGAACTTCCGAAGTGTTACATAAAATCTGTCTGAATCCCTTCCAAGGACAGGAGACTCAGTCACGTGAGGCCTTTTCAGGAGGCCCCACCTGGTAAAGGTTCCAGTAACTTCCACATCATCACACTGTGGACCAAACTCCCAACATATGAACCATTAAAAGACAAACTCAATATGGCTAAGACTTTTATAAAATTATGAGTTTGCACTCAAGGATAGGACCAGTAGAGAAAGGAGGTGCAAGGAATTGAGAGGACTGTTTATTAATTTTTTAATAAAAAATTGAGTTTATTGGTACATTTTAGAAATACATTATGATCTCATTCCTCATTGGCAATTTGTACCTGTACTTAATGTATCTTGACTCTTATTTTTTCCCATTGTCCTGCCAAGAGGATTGTTTAAAAGCTAGGAGAATTCTTTCAAAAGTAGCATCATTTGGGCTAAATATCTGTTAGAGACAAGACATGCTGAAAAAATGCTGAAGATAACAAATTGTTTTGGTTGTGATTCAGTGCAAGAACATGAACTAGATGTACAGTGATAATGAGCAAAGGAATTGGAACTTTGAGCTGTTTTTCTTTCATCTACGAAAATACTTTTCAATCATCACAAAATAAACATGCATAATTAAGATTTTTGTTTTGTTTTGTTCATTTGCCACTTGGAAGGAGTTGCTCTAAGTCAGAAAGAAAGAGAGAAAGAAAGAAAGTATATTTTATTTTGGCAAGATAGGTAAGTTTTT
The DNA here is from genome assembly GCA_004025085.1 of Thryonomys swinderianus. Lineage (NCBI taxonomy): Eukaryota > Metazoa > Chordata > Mammalia > Rodentia > Thryonomyidae > Thryonomys > Thryonomys swinderianus. The sequence goes on along the minus strand of PVIC010031615.1, from coordinate 16,609 downwards.
TAGTTATAGAAATTTTAGTTATAAAAGTTTTCAAACAAAAGATAGAGTAGTGAGATAAACTTCTACATACCCATTACCCATCTTCAAAATTATCATTGTTGGGCCAGAGATTTAGCTCAGTGGTTCCAACGCCTGCCTAGCAAGTGCAAGGTTCCTGGTTTGATCCCCAGTAACCACATATAACAATACTGGGCATGGTGACTCATGCCCACCGGCAATCAGTACCACATACTACAAATGCCAGGCTTGGTGGCTCAAGCCTGTAATCCCAGCACTTGGGAGGCAGAGGCAGGAGGATTGCTGAGTTTGAGGCTTGCCTGGGCTGCATGGTGAGCTCAGGGCCAGCCTGAACTACAAAGTGAGACCCTGTCTCAAAAAAAAAAAAAAATATATATATATATATATATCATTGTTTCTGAGATATTTGTTTTGTTTTATCTATCATTCTTACCCTTGCTGTTCCTTTTGTTCTCTGGAGTATTTGAAACAAATCTTAGATAGTATGTAGTTTTACTTGTCAATAATTTAGTCTGAAAAAGGTGTATAGCAAACAATCTTCATGAATCTTAATTTTTTGCATTAATTTAAAAATGAATTGGTGAAATATGGGTTGTATACAAATGAACGAAGAAGATTAGAATGGGTGTGAATCATGGTTGTATCATATGGATCAGTCGGTTTAAATTCACCAAATTTTGTTCTTTCTCTCTTACAACAGTGCATTTCATCAATAATTAGATGAAAATTTAGCATGGTTAGCAAATTTTCCAACAGCTCATAAGTTTTACTGAGACTAATGTATTCCATAAAGGAATTAGTTTTCAGTGGGCTAGAAAGATGAGCTGAAATCGTGAGGCTGAAAATTTAAATGATAAACACTGGCTGAGAATCTTGACTTGGTGGTAGTTCAGCGGGAAAAGATTCTGAAGCTAAGTTGTTTGAAGTGAGTTGCCTTCCCTCTCTGCTAGTTCAGTTTCTCTACCACCACGATATGAAGCCATTCCCAGAGTGATTTCCCTAAGCTGGCGGCTGCAGGGATGGTGGCTGAGAGCTGACTTTAAAAAGTAGGCTAGCGGTGGCTGAGGGAGTCACCGAAGGAAGCGTTGACTACAGACAGGATGCTCTTCCGTACCTTCACGACTTCTGTCTTGGGAAAGAAGAACTATGAGTGGAATGTATTAGGTTGTTTACAAAAAAAAAATGAGCAGCGAAAAAATTCCATTATCATGGGAGTACACCACATAGCTGCACTTCAAAGTACAAAGAATAAATTGAGTAGCTTCATCCACTGTCCCCCAAAAAGCCTTTACAACTGCCTTTTTCTCTGTACACACACACACACACACACACACACACACACACACACACACACATGTAACTGTAATGCACTGTGACTTCAGGCATTAATTCCCAAAGCGCAGACCTTGGGCTAGCAGCGACCCTGGCACCTTGCTAGAAAGACCTTACCTCAGACATGCTGAATCAGAGACTCTGAGGGTTCAGTAATTTGTGTTCTGATATACCATCCAGGTGCTTTTGCTACGGGTTATATGTTTCAGAACTGGACTAACAAAACTGTCCTTAGGAGGTTCTGTGAAAAGTTTTCTGGGGTTTGCGTTCCGGCACTGGGCTGAACAAGAAAACCACAAGCAAAAGGGACGAGACTCCTAACGCTGAGCCAGTGTGGGGAATGAGGTGAACCTCTTCTTAGTAAGATGCGTCATGTGATGCAAGAGAAAAAGAGAAGAGTATAAATCAAACAGAGTCAGAATAACAAAGAAGTGTCCAATCTCACTAATGTGGTCATTTCAAAATTAGGATGTGACTACTGATTTCTTCAATTATTAATATATACCTACATAAAAGGAATTGTATCTTTTAAAAATTGATTTTATTAGGATATTTTATATATACATTATGATCACTTTCAACATTGAGGGTTTTTACCAGTACGACACATCTTGATTTTCTTTTTTTCCCATTTCCCTCTCCTCCCTACAAGGACTTGTATCTCTTGAGTCTGATTTATAAATATGTTATATTTATTTCTCCTTAGAGTTGTGGTTTGTGAAAACCTCACACCTGGAGTATTCAGGTTAGTGCTTAGATTGACAGGAAAATAGAGAGTTCTTGAGTTTTAAGATGATTTGACTGGTGCAGTTTTATTTTCTTTGTTTATGTGGTAAAGAATCACAAAGAACAAAAAATGTGAAAATAAGTTGGCTTATGAATTTAACTGTAACCGTATCGACTGTATCAGCAACCATCATCATCATCAACCAGCACCCAACTGCCTGCTCTGTGCAGATACACTGTGTGCTTGGCCATAGGGATAAAGTTGTGGATATGCAAGTATCGGTCTTGCCTTCTTTTTTTTTTGAGACAGGGTCTGGCTTTGTAGTTCAGGCTGGCTGTGAGCTCACTATGTAGCCCAGGCAAGCTTCGAACTCAGCAATCCTCCTGCCTCTGCCTCCCGAGTGCTGGGATGACAGGCGTGAGCCGCCACGCCTGGCACTGTGGTGTGTGGTATTGATGGCTGGTGGGCGTGAGTCACCACGCCCAGCATTGTATGTGGTTACTGGGATCGAACTCAGGACCTTGTGCTTGCGAGGCAGGCGCCAGAACTACTGAGCTAAATCTCTGGACCCGGTCTTGCCTTCTTAACCGGTGGTTCTCAGCCCTGCTGCAGGCTCACTGCACTGGAAAATGCCAGCACGTGGCCCTCACCCTCCATGATTCTGGTTTAGTTTGTCTGAATAGGGGCCTGGGAGTTAGTGTTCTCGCAGAGATCTGCAGTGAATCTAATGAACAGCAGAGCTGAGACAGATTGGTTTGCTTAAAAACTCACACATGTAGGCAACTGATGACAATAGGCTTAAGTTTCATGAGAAAACTGAGAATCCTGGGAGGGCAAACAGCTAGTGTGGAGTTTGAGGAAGATTTTTAGAGCGACCTTTGAGGAAGTGTCTTTCAGCTGGATTTGAAAGTTGAACAAAAAATATCTAAGCAAAGCAAGTAGAAGGCAGGTGTTGCAGGGAGAGCACTTCCCTCGTGGCAGGGCCTGGCACGGGGAGAACGTGCAGAGCGAGGGGGAAGGGCCAGAGAGAAGACATGCAGTCGTCCCCAGCAATGCCGTTCTTTATTCTAAGGGCAGCGGGAAGCCACGTAGTGCTCTGACTGCCTCGTAGGTGAGCTGTGGTCAGGCTGACTTAGCCAAGACCACGGTGCCGCCGTCGGAAAGCACACTGTCGCGAGGCAAGGGTGGATGCGGGGGCCCCTTGGGCACCTGTGCCGATGGAGAGGGCAGCAGTGCTTTGCCCGGGTTCCGTGGGGATCGGAGTCTTTGGAAGACGGGATTCCTGGCCCAAGGTGTCAGGAGGGTTTTCTGAGCGCGCAGGCGGCCCGTCTGAGGAGCAAGGGGAGGCACTGGTCCAGTGGCTGAGACCAGATACCCAACAACCGACCTTACAGGGGGAAGCTTTATTTGGCCCACAGTTCACGGAAGGTCAGTCCGTAGTGAGCCGGACCCACGGGAGAGTGGCACACAGCAGAGGGTGCCACAGGGGAAACAGCTCATGGTGCCCACAGAGGAGCAGAAACAGTGGGCATCATCTTTCTCCCCGTTTTATCCCACCCAGACTACAGAGTGAGGCGGCGCAAAGCAGTCACTCCGTCTGGGGCTTTAGCCATTCTGCGCCCCTAACCAGGGCCACACGTCCTGGCTCCAGCCGCCTCCGGGCGTGAGGTGGGCGTCTCAGCGGTGGGGCAGCTCTGCGTCCCGGCCGGCAGGGAGGACAGCGCCAGCGAGGCCCCGGTGCCCGCCACTCGTGGGGCGCCGTGCCCACCCTGCCCGACGGCGTGGCCACCACCCGCCCAAACATGCGCAGTGGCGCACAACCCACCTTTTTTTTTAAGAAGACAAAATTTTAATGAAAAGTGAGCAGTGGGTATGTATAATCCAGGGGCGAAATAGTCATGAGACTGTTACAGAAATGGAAACCAGAAGAGATGCTGAAGTGAATATTACATATTATCATCATCTGATTCACCTTCCTCCTTCAGTGATTCCTTAGTATATTTCTCCGCTTCTTCCCTTACATCTTTGGGAACGATTTCATGTCTCCCTTTAGTTAATTCTCCAACCCAGCTGAGCTCTAGTTCAAACGCTTGATCTCTCTTCATCACGTACTATGTAAATTATTTTTGCAACTTCTCTAACAGCATCACGACAGGTCATTTCACAAGCAACAGGCTAGAGATGGAGACAGAAGCATGAGTTCTGCGTGGGCAGGACAAGTTTGAGGCATCTGTGGGAGGTACAAGCCGAAAGGCTTGAGAACTCACTCATACATGTCTGGATTATATAAAGAGTATTTCCCACATATAATCAGTAACAGGCCGTGGGGCTTGATGGAATTTCTATAATAACTTATTTTCATTAAGAGCTCATCTATTTATCAAGTTGTCAAAGTAAGTGATGTTTCTAAAATTTTAATATAGAAAAAGAAGGCTTGGAAAGATTGAGTAAGTTGCCCAAGTTACACAGTGAGTAAAAGACAGGTTTGAGATTCCACCCACAGGTCACCACACGTCACAAATAAGATGATGTCGCATTCCCTAGACGCGCCGCCTCTCCTCAACCCAAAGGATCGACTCTCGTATACATGTGGAGTTAACCATGTTTGCTAAGCAGTGACCAGCTAAGTGTGTAGTTCCCATGGTTATAAACATGGCATTTGAGTCTTACTATTCTTGATATTCAGTGAAAAAATATCCTGTGGAGTTTATGACTAAGCTCTGGGATCAAGATTTTGGATTTACGGCCCAAACATCTGTCTCTTTGCTTTGTGCAAAACAGGCAGAGTAAAGATGAGGTTGCCTGGCAGCTCACTAAAAATAGAACCATTGAGCCGAGAAGTTAAAACACATGTGAAATAGGCAAATAAACCCACTTCCCTTTTTTAAAATGGAAAACACTGTGTACTAAAAGTCCAAATCAGTCTTATCCAGTCACTTATTCAGCTCACATGCAGAGCATTGCTATAGGTCATTTATTTTTTTGCTGGGGAGGTGGAGATCCTCTCAAGGCGCTCCACCTCTGGAAAAGACGCACCCAGGATAGCAGCTGTGGTGGCATTGTAGGGGGGGCGCTCTGACAGGGATGCAGAGAAAGGCATTTAACCCATCATTACATAAAATGATTATTTTCAGCCTAAATTTCTGTATTACATAGAGTTAGATGAAGAAGGACAGAAAAAAGTGTTCAATGTAGAAGATAAAAACAGCTGGCAAGCATTAGGAAGTGGAGGGGAGACCCATGTAAACCTAACTCATTAAACACACCTGGATTTGGCTGCTGGTTGGTCGGCATGGCCTTAAAATTGTGGTAAGAGTTTGGCACTTATTTTGACATGAAAGGGAATCTGAAGAACTTCACACCCATAGAGCTATACAGTGAAGTTTGTATTTTGGGGATGATCACACCAAGCATAAGAAGATGGGTTGGAAGGGGAAGAGAACAGAGTTAGAAGGACCGTAAAATGACAAAAATTGGGAATTTGTGCCCAGAGAGACCGCTAAATTATGACAGTAAAGTTAAGAAGTTTATCTCCATGGAGACTTGGAAGTCATCAACATTCACTGAGGTATATGTATAGAAAATCAGGTGAGACAAGGTTCCAAGATGAAATGCTAGGGAACATGTATATGTAAAGACTATGAGTAAAGGAACCAGCCAAGTAAGGGTCAGAGAAGTAGGATTACTGACACAGTGTAGTGTTATGGAACCCCAGTGTTACAGTTTATATCTTGATGTTCCCCCAAAAGTTCACGTGAGCATGGGTGGGGCCGGTGCGATGTGACTGAATCACGGGGTGTGATATTCATCAGTGGATTAGTCCACTGACAAGTTTATAGCTAAATGTGGCATTGGAAGATAAAGCCTGGTTGGAAAAGGTGAGTCACTGGGGTATGGCCTGGAAGGGTCTAAACTATATCCCCCATCCCTTGACCTCTCTCTGTTCTTCCCACCACCATGCCAGAAGCCTTTTCTCTGCCATGCTGACCTTACCTGGAGCCAGTCTACTATGTACTAAAACTGTGAACTGTGAGCCAAACTCTCACCCTTTAAGTTGTGGATATCTAACTAAGATACCAAGACAGGAGCGAGTTTAAGCAGGAGGACATCAAAGTATCGAATTCCACAAGAAACGTAAATGCTGGCATGTGTCGGTGGAACTTAACACCAGGAGATTGTGGGTGATGTTTTCTAGGCAGCTGTAGTGGAATATTGGAGCAGAAGAGAGACATAGAAGGTCTTGGAGTACATAGGTTCTAAGGAGGTAGGGTTTGAGAGTTTACAAATGGTGCAGAGAAGAGAAAAACAAATTAGAGGAAGTCAGGTCATAAGCACTGGTCTGCTGGGAGTCTATTCACTGCAGATATTAGGAGAGAATTGAAGGTTAGAGAAGGGGAATAAACAAGCATTTTATAAAGCTCTGAGAGGATGTGGCTTTGCCTCACCCAATCCTGAAAGAAAAAAGCAGGGTGTGCCCAATATTTCTTTGATATCCAAGCATTGTCTTTGCTGGCTATGTCATTCCCTAAGGATGAGTCTATCTATGTCATTCCAGACCTGAAGACAATGCCGGGTCCATTCTAGATAACAAAGACTTTTGCCAGAAGGTGGAGTAAAATTTTCCTCTTCAACTCTTGTGGTTCATTCTGTGAAGAATTCTACTGTTTTGGCCGTCATTTTGTGGTGCGGTGATGTGTGCTTCCTTTGGTGCAGTAAGTTGAACTTTTCTAAGGTGAAAACTCCTTCCCATACACCCTGAGAAGCGTTGAATTCCAGGGAGCAGAGAGCACAGGGAGCCACTTTTGACGACTGGCACTCCCAGGCCAGCCTTCCTTGTCTGGTTGTGCTCCCGCGCCTGTGGGTGTACGTGTGTTAAGTGAGCCTGAGTGACCGTGAGAGCAGGATGCTGGGTGCTGGCCACGTAATCACCGCAGGTCTGCACGCGGCTTCCACTGTTCTAAAGGGACAGTCTGTTTCACTTTCGCCTTCTCTGAAAGCAGACATGCGCAAGCTAGGTAGGTACACTATAATGCCTATTTCTTAACAGTGACTTCATTTTGTAACTTCTAGAGAAACTGAGATGGCTAGAGATCTTCTGTGTCTGCGATCAGGGAGTGAGGAGTAAGTTCGATTATTTTAGATCAGGCATTCTTCATCACAACGGAGGAAGAACTTTCAGGGAAATAACATCCTGAGGTCCCTCGGCAAGGGGATTGGGCCCTGACCTTTGGACACCATGGAGTGGTTGTGTGGACAGTTTTTTCACAGATCAGAGTGGGGAGTGGGTTGGAGATGATTGAAGCACATTTATTGGATGCTTTACTTGTATTATTATTACCTGATATATAATGAAATAATTATACTACCTGCCGTCATCCAGAATCAGCGGCAGCCATGACCTTGATTTGCCGTGACTGTGGGGCCCCACCTGGGAGTCGTGAGAGACAGTGATGTCCAGAGTGTGTTACTGATGTCCAGTCTACATCATCTTCTCTCGCTGCAGAGAGCCCTGCTTCACAGTGACGGGCCGTTGGAAGTGGAGGCAGGTTTTCAGTGCATTTGTGGCAGGATATTTTGGCTTGAGTTTAATGAGGAACACATGAAATTCAGAAGTCGTCTCCAGCACACGTGTGCAGACACCACTGTCTGTGATCTCAAGCTGGTGTTCCTTTTTAGCCTGTACAAAGTTGATTTACCTGAGTAGATAAATGGGCCATGGACCCATTCCTTCCTAGTTTGAGGGTCTTTTATGGTTTGAAAGTAATACTCAAACTTTTTTGAAAGGTGAGATAGGTGATCATGCACCAACGAGGGAAAGGAGGTCCTAGCTCAGTTTCTTTAAAATCTCAGGTAATGTCTGAGACATGCAAAACATTCCAGTGTTCACTTATCACTCCCATGGTTCCACTTGGACTGTGAATGCAGAGTTTATCTGATGACTTAAATCTAGTGGTCATTTTTCTCTGAAGTGCCAGAGTTCTTTGAGCAGACTGAATGTCACATAAGTAATCAAGTTTTATGGCCCATTCTATCACCAAAATATGCTATCAATAATGACTGTTACCCTAAAAGAAATCTCTGAAGTGGCTTCGTAACTCAGCAACTCTGGCCAGTGGCCCACCTAGAAAGCCCTCTCACTTCTGTGTGTCAGGCAGACCCACCTCCTCACAGAGCAGTATGATTAGACGCGAATTAAAGGGATTCACTTTAATGTGGTTGGTGATTTTAATCTCATCCTGCGGAACATTAAACTCAGGTAATATACTTTCAGCGAGCTAGAATTTCTCCATGGACAGCACCATGCTAGAGTCACACTCGCAAGTGACCTCTTTGACCTGAGCAGTGTAACTAAGAAGCTGTCCAGTCATGGCAGCCACTCTCCATACACATACCAGCATGAAATGAATGATTCAGTTTTTCTTATATGTAATCATTCGGAGACTTGAATAATTCTGTAACTGCGGTGTTGGTGGGCAATAAAAGAGCACGTAACATATCTTTATGCACATTCTCCTTAAAAAGGTATCCCATATGGGCTGGGGGTTTAGCTCAAGTGATACTGTGCCAACCTTGGATGCACAAGGGCCTGAGTTCGATCCTGGCACCACAAACAAACAAACAAATAAAAATATATATCCCATAAAAACCATCTTTGTTGCCAGCATCTGTAGACTTGTCGACCTGAATTGCATACCACAGGGACTCAGTAATCTTCTCTAGCCGTCGTGTTTTCATTATCTTCTGCTGTTTAATCAATTCATCTGGATATGGTGCTAGCCAAAAGAGATACATATGCCATCTTTTGAATGGTACCTTCTTCTAAAAGGTCATGACATATGTTCCTAGCAGTGAGCAGGGTCAACTCTTCAATAACAGTAAAAGGCTTCATAGGTTTGTTTGGTTTCTTTTGAGACAGGGTCTTGCTTGTAGTTCAAGATGGCCCTGAGCTCACTATGTAGCCCAGGCAAGCCTCGAACTCAGCAATCCTCCTGCCTCTGCCTCCCGAGTGCTGGGATGACAGGCGTGAGCCACCACGCCCAGCATTGTGGGGTGTCGTACTGATTGCTGCTGGGCGAGAGTCACCAAGCCTGGTATTGTGTGTGGTTACGGGGATTGACCCATGGACCTTGTGCTTGCTAGGCAGGTGCTGGAACCACTGAGCTAAATCTCCGGCCCCAGGGCTTCATAGTTTTAACAATGCAATTAGTAAGAATAGTACTCAGTGCAAAAACATTTGTTGACAGTGGCCTGCAATAATTGCTTCTATTCTTTATGTTCACATTTTCTTCCCTGGAAAGCCTCAGAGGTTTGTCTTTTAATTCAGGGCGCTTGATCTCCAAATGTGATGCAGTTGTGAAAGTCCCATAACTTTGTTGGATTGCTGATCACCGCATGTAATACAGGGCAAGCTTGGAGAATACGAATCACCTTTTGCAAAGAACGTGTGATTTAAGTAGAACTCTTGGTGTTTCCTTTTAAGTGGAGCTTTCCTTCTGGTAGCAGATTTCGAGTCCTGTCCTGTCTCATCACTGGGTCTTTCCGCCTCTTCAAGGGATCTCTGGTGACATTTGCCTTTCACTTATTTTGGCCAGTGTTAGCTCGTGGGCTTACCACAGCCATGAGATAAGTGCTTAATTCAGGTAACAGGCAGGGTTAGAAGTTGTCTTAGTCATTTTTTTTTTTTAATCTCTGAGACGAAAAACTGGACCGGTACTTACAACTTAGAAAAGGTTTATTTTAGCTTATGTGTCGGTAGTTTCTGTCCCTGTGTGGTTGGCCACACGGTAGAAGGAATAGGTAAGGGAAGCTGCTCACCTTATAGGGGCCAAAAAACAGAAAAGGAATGGGGAGGAGCTTTGGAGCAGGCTGTACCCTACCAGGTCACAGCCCCAGTGACCTGCCTCTTTCAACCAAGCCCCACTTCCTAACCTCACATGATTCACATCCCTTCAAAAACTTCACCTTTGAGGACAGGAACTTTGAGGGGACATTGACATATAAAACCACAGCCCAAGTGGTAAGTATAATTACGAACAGACTAAAATACGTGTCAGGTTCTGATGTAAAACCTGCCACCAGATGAGCTGTTTACTTGAAGTATATTAACTTGCTTTATAAAGACTGCCGCGGGGGACTCCTGGAGCTGCGCAGGGACAGCGGCTGACTCCACGCCAGAGGAGCCGAGGGCGCAGGAGGAAGATGAGCCTTACGTCAGAATGCCGAGGAGTTCGTGTTGATCAGCTGGAGCTCCGGCGCGAGAAAGGATGTGGTTACCATAGCAACCCCTCTTGGCGGGGCTTCTGCTCCAAGCCTTGGAGGGTGGAGTTCCGCAAGCTATGACGACGACCACGCAAAAGCAGATTCAGGAAGATTGGGAGCTGGCAGAGTGGCTTCAGCAGGGGGAGGAAGAGGCCACTCCCAGCAGTCAGAGCGGCCAGAGGGCCCAATCTCACATTTTCCAAGTTTGAAGAAAAGAAAACTAACAAGAAGAACTGCAAGGTTACTACGGTGAAGAAATTCTTAAGTTGCTTCTTCTAGGGTCAGGTCCAAGCAGGAAATTTAAGAAGTAAAAGTCCCCAGTCCTTCCATGAACCAGCAAACCAGCATTGAAACAGAGTATCTAAGGAGTTCATAGAATTTCTCAAGGCCTTCCACACGACTGGCCAAGAAATCTATAAATAGAGCAAGATGTTTCTGGAAGCGGTACATTACAAGAGGGAGCTAAGCACTGAGGGACAGTCAGAGTGTACTCGGGACTTTCACCAGAGTGTAGCTGAAAGGGTACAGACTCACGGAGAAGTGCCTCCAGGAAAGGTTGAGAAGATAAAGGATCAGATTGCAAAGTACATTATGACTCATCTCTATAAACACATGTTCTGTCCAGAAACTACTAATGATGAAAAGAAAGATCTGATCTTGCTGTTCAAAAGAGGATCAGGGCAGTGTACTGGGTCACAGCTCAGATGCTGTGTGTTTCTGTCAATGAAGAAATTCCAGAAGTTTCTGACATGGTGATGAATGCAATCACAGACATCACTGAGATGGACTCAAAGCGCATGTCCTGAGACAAACCGGCCTGTACCAACAGGTATAGCAAGCACGTCTTCAGCACCATCAAGATTGCCGGGAAGGAGCTGGAGTCCACCAGCAACTTCCTACCCAAACTCGTCTCCATAGTGTTGACGTGCAGCCTGCCCGGCCTCTAGTCCAAAACGCAGTACATCACACGCTTCGGCATCGCGAGCCGGCGGAGGCCCAGGGACCACAGCTGCTACTTCACCAAGCTGTGCTGTGCTGTGGCTTTCACTGAGAAATCAGATGCCCCGTCTGAGTTGAAGCCAGGAGGATTTGGGTCACTACCTGTTGGGCTAGACTTCCGCCAGCAAAGCGGGAACCTGAGCACTAATTTCCAGGTGACCTCCCTGGGAGTGCAGGCAGATGTGCAAGAACTTGGATCTCCTGCCTCAGCTGAGTGAACGGCAGGAAAGGATCACACGCGAAGCCAAGAAACTTGCAAAGGAGTTAATAGATTGGATGGAAGGAATTGTAAACGAGGTACAAGACACTGCTGAAAAATACTGACTTGAAATTAAGCCCGGCAGCTATAGACTCTGAAAATGTTGAGAACAATGAACTTCTGCCACCACTGTAGCCTCAGGTTTAGGCAGGATGTTGGCACTGGAGGGAGAATATTTATTAGAGTCTGAATTGTGGGCAGTCCTTACCACATCCCAGTGGGGTCTAAAACATAATTGCTTACAGGCAGCAGAGCATTCTAAGGTATAGTCAGTAGGCATGGTTTAGTTTATTTTCTTTTTCCTGGCAGGGGAAGCTTAGTGAATAATACAGTACTATTTATTTGAGTTGCTGAGCAAATTTATCCGAGGCTTATGTGGAAATTCTATTTAATTTTTTTTCGCTCCATGATTATTCTCTGAGACATTCACTATGGTTTAGTCTGGGGCATATAATTGGCTCTAAAAGGAGGTAACAAATCAATACCACAAAGTGTATGTTGAAGGGAATCTAGTGTTTCCTCGTCCCACGTTTTGAAATCATTTTGTAACTAAAGATAGATGATATATTGATAAGCAAGTAAGAAAGTTGTAAATATGTAAAAGAAAAAAGAATGGCATCCGCTGTGAAAAAAAGACTGCCACCGATGCAGCTTAGATAGCACTTGCCACTTGTTGATAGGCTTTTGATAGGCGTCTTCAAGCAGTTGACTGAGTATGGTCTCTATGCAGTCGAACTTCCCTGCAAATGTGAATTTGTATTTACAGCCCTTCCCCAGTGCTAGCATCACTGTCTCAGCTCCACCTCGGATCATCAGACACTGGGTTCTCCTAAGGAGCCCGCAACCTAGATCCCTCCAATATACAGTTCACAGTAGGGTTTGCGCACCTGTGAGAATCAAATGCCCTCGCTGATCTGCTGGAAGGCAGAAGTTAGACGGTAATACAAGTGCTGAGAAGCGGCTGTAAATGCAGCTGTAAATCCAGCACTCACTTCTTGCTGTGTCATCAGGTTACTAACGGGCCATGGAATGGACCAGTCCAGGAGCCAAAGGGTGGGGACTCTTTTGCTAACACATCTTCTTTAAGCTACGAGGTCCATAGACTAAAGCATTTTTCCCCCTCAAACCAAACTGACAAATTCCTCTTATTGGCTTTGTATTCCCTTCAAATGACCTTATCCCCATCACATTCACATATTTTTTTCTGTATTCAAAGTACAGGATTGAATAGGACTTTACATTTTTAGTGATATTCTAGATTTAATGAAATAATGATAAAACTAAACAAACTTTTTGTTTAATATGTAAGCACTTTTAGTAAAAGCTGGTATCACCTGTGATGTTGGTCTTTTAGTTTTGCTATTGGAGCCCAATCCTGTCTGAAGTCCAAGAACTTTTTTTTCCAACCCTCTTGGCTTCCTCCTAATCAAATGGGTCATAAAATATGCTTATAAAAATTCAAGGGACATTTATGTTGTCCCTTTGAATTATCATGCGTATGTGGCACATTCTTGACAGCAAGTAGACACTAATCAATTTCAGATTGAGTTTTCTAAAATGTATATACATTGTTGTTGCTGGATGAAGGGCCAGCCAGCTGATTCTCTACCACATGATCTGAATCAAAGTTACCATGGCCATTTGGAAGTTCGCTCAAAGGACAAGCTTATTCACAGGACCATTCCCTCTTACACTGAAACATATCACCAGAAGAGAGTTGAGAGATTTCTGTCTAATTGTATCTTTGAGCCCACCCAAAGTACAGCCTTGCAGGACTTGACATTTCTGCCAAAATAGTACAAAAGGGTTGGTATTAATCTGCAAAAAATGAATGAGCTGGAACTCACAAGTGGTAGCATGGTTGGTGAGTCATATTGGTGAGTTACCGACGAGGTGCTAGAATGGGCAGTCAGCAAGGTCAGCACTGAAACACTAATGCACAGCTTTCCGTTTACCTGTTGTTCATCTTCCTGGCTCCTAGCCTCATTGACATTTTGTTGAAATCCTTCCATAAGGTTTTCCTCTTCATGTTGTAACTTAAAATCTGAGATTGTGAACTGGAGATTTAGCTCAGTGGTTCCTGCGCCTGCCTAGCAAGTGCAAGGTCCCTGGTTTGATCCCCAGTAACCACATACAACAACACTGGGCATGGTGACTCATGCCCACCAGCAATCAGTACCACACACCACAGTGCCGGGCGTGGTGGCTCCCGCCTGTCATCCCAGCACTCGGGAGGCAGAGGCAGGAGGATTGCTGGGTTTGAGGCTAACCTGGGCTACACAGTGAGCTCAGAGTCAGCCTGAACTACAAAGTGAGACCTTGCCCCCACCAAAATAAAATCTGCTTTTTTTTTTTTTGCTCAAGCTTGGTATGGCTATTCTGGATCTCTTCTGGTTCTGCATAAGGTTTAGCACTTTGTCTAATTTTAATGAAGACTAATACTGTTGGTATTCTGATTGGAATCAAATTAAGTCTATATAAGTTTAGGCAATATGGCCACTTTGACAATGTTTACTCTTCCTATCCAGGAATGGATGTCTTTCTATTTTCAAATGTCCTGTTCAATGTGTTTCTTAAAAGTATTGTAGTTTTGGTGTTGTATAGACTCCATGCACTTCAAGTACAAATGTCAGTAACATACTTTATAGATCCAGAGAAACAAAATCTTAAAATTTTTATGGAACTAGAAGAGACCCACAATACCAAAAGCAAGTTTGGCAACAAGAGCACAAGAGGAGGCATCACGATACCTGACTCCACGCGAGACTACAAAGTAATAATGATTAAAAAACCCAGCTTGACATGGAATAAAGGCAGATGTGTGGATTAACGGGACAGAACTGAGGATATAGAAACACCCCCCAAATATTTAGCTCTTTGGTCTTTGACAAAGGTCTGAAAAGGATGCATTGGAGGAAAGATAACCTATCTTCAAATAGTGCTGGAAAAACTAGATAACTCTAGAAGATTGAAACTGGACCCATGTGTCTCACTATGTACTAAAGTAAAATCAAAATGTATCAAAGATCTAAACATTAAGGGAGAAACGTTGAACATATTGGGGCAAAAAATAGTTGAAACACATGAAGCCATAGTTATAGGAAAGGATTTTCTGAACTGTAATTTCCCATGAAATAGCAGCAGGAATGAACAAATGAGATAATATCAAATTGAAAAATTTCTGTACAGCAAGGGAGTCAGAGTGAACAGACAACCTAATAATAGGAAAAAAATTGGGCCAGCACCCTTACAGAAACATGACTAATGTCTAGAAAATATTTAGAACTAAAAAAAAAAATAGTTCACCTAAAGTAGAAGACAGTGAAGAAACGGGCAAGAGAGATCAATAGACATTTCGCAGAGGAAAAAATATAAAACATACACATGTAAAAAAAATGTTCAATATATCTTGCCATTAGAAAAGTGCACATTAAAGCAATGCTAAGATTCTAGAAAGAATGGCAATCATCAAGAAATCAAAGAATAACACACGCTGGTGAAGCCATGGTGAGAAAGGAACCCTCTTAAATGGTTTTGGGAATGCAAACTAGTGCAATCAGTATGAAAACCAGTATGGAGATTTCAAAAGAACTAACATTAGAAATTCCGTATGGCTCAGCTATCCCTCCGTTCAGTATCTTCCCAAGGGAGCTTAAGTCATCACAACGAAGGACCAATTTGAGACATTGATATGAAGTGGAGGTACCTGGAGAATATAATGTTGAGTGAAATAGACCAGATGCACAGGTTTATGCACTATACGGTATCTCCCAGTTGAAGAAGGCAAAGTACAAAGACAAAGATCAATAGAAAACAAGAGGACAGATCTCTTCTCGATGGGAAGGGGTACACGGGGTAAAGGGTGAAGACTGAGGAGCAGCAGAAGGGAAAATGAGTAAAATAAAGATAGGCCACGTACAGGAATCTAGTAACTTCAATGACTATATAAACATTATATGCCATAAACAGAGCTAAGGTTGTTAGTATCAATAAGAATGTAAATGGAGAAAGGGAATTAGAGGAGAAATGAGGAAAGGAAAAGGTCCAGCCTGATGAAGCAAGTGATGTTGTGTGCACGGACCCACTCCCCGAGATTACTGTCTAACGCACGCGCTCTAGACGTCTAATTAAAATGAGAGAGGACCGCAGCTTTTCTTACGGAGTCACGTCCCAGCCCCGGTTACTGTGCTGAGCAAGAGCTGCAGAGTGGACGCCTTTGTCCCACTCCTGACTTTAGAGGAGACGTTGCCTGCCCTTGCTCACTTCATAACTTATTGGCAGGGGATTTATCGTAAGTGGCTTTTGTTAGTTTCAGATAAGGTTGTGCTGTACTTAGTTTTCTCAGGTCTTTTTAAAAAAATCATGAGTGGATTTTTTTTTTTTCTTGAGACAGGGTCTCGCTGTGTAGTTCAGGCTGGCCCTGAGCTCACTCTGCAGCCCAGGCCAGCCTGGAACTCAGCAATCCTCCTGCCTCTGCCTCCTGAGTGCTGGGGTCACAGGCGTGAGCCACCACGCCCGGCATGAATGGATGTTTGATTTTTGTCAAAGATTTTTTCTACACCTATTGAGTTGATCATGTGGTTTTATACTTAACCTTTTTATGACTGATTTAAATAGATTGAGCAATCCTATATCCCTGAGATGAAGCCAACTTGATCGTGATGCATGATCTTTGTAATCACTTGTTGCATTTTGTTTACGAGTATCTTATTGAGGATTTTTCCATCTAAGTTTACCAAGGATACTGACCCCCAGTTTCTCTCTCTCTTCCTCCCTCCCTCTCTCTCTCCCCTTCCACTCTTCCTCTCTGTTTCCCTCTTGAATCCTTATCCAGTTTTGGTATCAGGGTAAAACTGGACACAAGGAGTGACTTTGGTAGTATTTCTTTCTCTTTGATTTCAAAACTCAGCAGTCAATCTATTTTGTCCTGGATTTTCTTACTTGGTAGTTTTTATTACTGCTTCAATTTCATTACCTGTTATGGTCTAGTCAGGTTTTCATATTTCCTTGGTTCA
>PVIC010031614.1:0-19679 GCA_004025085.1 Thryonomys swinderianus | reverse complement strand
TAACCTGAATTTTGTTGAAAACCAAAAAATAACCTGCTAGGATTTTGGCAGCAATTACACAGAATCTGCAGACTAAGTTGGGAAGAATGGATATCTGAACAATATTGCCTTCTTACTGAATTTCTCCATTTAGCTAGATCTTTGTTCTCTTCCGAGAAGTTTGTAGTTTTTCCCTGACATAGCCCTTGCGTATCCTGTTAAACTTCCGCCTAAATCATCTAGCCTGCTTTGACTTGTGGGTGTCTCTGCCCCGGTCTGGTCCTAGAAAACATGATGCTGCTGTTCCTTCAAGTGTCAACGTCTTTGGCGCTGTTTGGAAGCTACTGAGTTTTGTATGTTAAGCTTTTTTTTGAGACAGGGTCTCGCTCTGTAGTCCAGGCTGGCCCTGAGCTCACTATGCAGCCCAGGCAAGCCTGGAACTCAGCAATCCTCCTGCCTCTGCCTCCCGAGTGCTGGGATGACAGGCGTGAGCCACCATGCCCGGCCCTGTGGTATGTGGTATTGATGGCTGGTGGGCGTGAGTCCCCATGCCCAGCATTGTATGTGGTTACCGGGATCGAACTCAGGACTTTGTGCTTGCGAGGCAGGCACCGGAACCATTGAGCTAAATCTCCGGCCCCTAAACCTACATTTAACTTGTTAACAAATTGTCTTTATCAGACATTGGTTCATTATTCGATTGAGCCAAGAAACAACTTTTAAAACAAAATCTAAACAACCTATATACCTGTAATCACAGTACTCTGGAAGGCCGAGGCAGGAAAATCTCAAGTTTGAGTCCAGTCTTGGCAACTTAGGAAGACTGTGTCAAAAATAATTAAATAAAATAAATGAGTTTGAGGGTCGCTCAGTGTGAAGGCCCTGGATCCAATTTCTAGTACACAGATAAATTAAAAAATCTTGTTACTACTTAAGCGCCCTTAGCTGTGTTATTAAGAGCTCAGAAACTGCTTACCAAGCTTTTGAAGGGCGCATCCTGATCTACCAAGGTCTTACTCACAAATCCCGTCCCAGTGGAGGCTGCAATACAGGGTGTTTTCGAGGACATAAACATCAGTCCAGAGCAAGGCCTGTGCGTTTTACCTCAGGTCAACAGTACACGCTATAGCCATGTACTTGTTAAAGGAAGACAGCTGAGCCCACTGCCCCCTCCACGTGAGGGCGCCATCAGAAGTTCTGCAACAGAGCAGAAAAGGACCTGTAGGAAACCAATCACGTTGATCCTCTGACCTGACGTGCAGCCCGCAGAACTGTGAGGAAGTTGAAGGTCTGTTTCCTAAGCCATTCTGTTTAGGAACTGTTACAGTAGCCAATTAAGATAGAATACCACTTTCTTTACTTCGCCTGCTTTTGCTCAATCAGTATGCCCAGAAACCGTTATACTTTTCCTGTCATATTCACTTTGTCTAGAATGTCCTACACGTGCAATTGTACAGTATGCAAGCTTTTGGATAGCTTTTATTTTCTCAACTGAAGGACTTCCTATGTATCCAGTTGACTATTGGTAGACCCCTACTCTATTTCTATTATAAGAAAATGTTGCTCTAAATATCGTTGTGCAAGTCTTTTAGTGGTTTTCGTTTCTTTGTAGTAAATACTCAGAACGGTGTGGACACAGAGTGGTACATGTTTAATTCTGTAGCAAACTGCTAGAACTTTTCTAAAGTGACTACATCAGGATTTACACTCCTATAAACAAGCGTAGTTTGGTTGACCTCCTTTTCACAGATGTGGTGTGGCTGACAGTCTTTCTGACGGGTGTGTGTTGGGAACTGGAACTGTGATGTGCTCTTATTTCATTACCATTCAGCTGAAATTATTTTCTTTTCTCTTGTGACTTCTTTGACCTCTGACTATTTTAGAAGTCTGCTGTTTAATGTATTCCTTACTAATAGGGATTTTTAAAATTTAGTCTTTATAGCTTTCTAATTTTATTTAACAATAGTCAGAGAAAATGATTTGACTCTTCTAAAAATTCTTATTTTTTTTTAAGACTAGCTTTAGGTGCACAATAAAATGCAGAGGGAGATATGGAGAGTACTCCCCCCTATTAACTAATCCAGGGGTGGTGAACCAATGGCATGTGGTACAGCAGGCCACTTACAGTCGTTCAAAGCTCTGAAAGGTTTGACACCCCTGGCTAACAAGAACTCCCTGAATGGCGTATTTGTTACCTGAGGAAGCTACACTGTCTCATCACAATCACCCAAGTTCATAATTTACACTAGGGATTCATTCCTGGTGCTACTCATTTCACGGGTCCAGACAAACATGTCATGTGCAGGAAGATATGTCCTTGATTGAGCAGGCTTGTCTGAGCCAGCTCTTTCCGATCTTTCCTTAAACTTGCCTTCATTTAAACAGTCGCTTAAACGCTGAACAGACTGGGATGTTTTCAACCAACTCCTCATCCCCTGGATCTCAGCCCATGTGTTTCGCCCTGTAGAGACCATTCAAAGAAATCTTGCCTTCATCTCCCTGTCTTTCTTATTCATTTGTTACACTGCTTATTGTTCCGAAGTACTCATGTGAACTTTAATAGCTATTTATCTTTTTGTGCCCTTTCTGTACTGATTTCCTTACTCAGCCGGGCCCCAAGAGGATGTGCACGCTGGCACAGTCACAGTGCCCAGTGTACACACCGTAAGGGCTCAGTAAGCAACTGCGTACAGAATGGTTCTGTAGGGACAGCTGGAACCCTTAGGCAGGATTCGACTAGGGAACTGGGACCCTTTAAGGAGTACAGGGGCTCTTCGGCTAGCGGGCCAGCTGAAGCCTGTGGTTTGGACACCTATCCAGAGTCCGCAGCACGTCCCTCCTAGTGGCCACGCCTACCCGCCTCCAAGACCGGACCCCTACTCCATAAAACAGGATTGCAGCCCCAGACTCAGCGATGTCCTAGCTCCGGGAACCTGTGCTCCTCGGAGGTGGCTCTATCGCTTTCTCGAGCACTACTTAAAATAACATGACTTTTACTTTGCACTGGCCTTCTATTTTTACTTCCTGAACCTGAGGAAGGAAGTCTGGGGATCCAGGACTCCGGACCCACCGGACGTAACAATTCACCCTAAAACCGGCACTTTGTGGGCAAGGTCGCCTCTTCTCCCGTCTCCTCAGGCAGCGAGGCACTTGGCGCTCGAGGGCGGGCCAGGTCGTACCGGAGGGAAACTTGTTCCAGCTACTTGCTAGACGGGCCCGCTCGGTCGGCCATGCGACCCAACTTCGTGTCCCTGTCTCCCACTGACCAACAGCACCAAACACATGCAGAGACCGGGTGCAGTAAGGAGCCCCGACTCGAGCTTCCCGCCAAACGCAGCACACTGCAGATTCGCCGGGAAAAACGGGCGCCGCGAAATCGCTCAGGCCGAAGGAGGCTGCTGCGAACGTGACAGCGTGAGCCGGGCAGCCAGCGCGCTGGGGACCGTGCTGGGGGATTTCTGGAGCGAGAAGCCGGCAGCGCCCCTCCGGCAGCTAAAGGGAACGAGCGCCTCCCCCGCGCCACCCGCACCACGCCCCGCAGCGCATCTCTTCCGGGAAGTGAGGCCGCCACGCCCACACGCTACGCTCGCGTATTGACGTTTCCGCGTAGAGGACCAATGGGAGGGAAGAGTGGGCGCACGCCTGCGCACTAGCGTCTCCGCATAGCGGACCAATGGGACAGACGAGTAGGCGGGCTTCAGGGGAGTCTCGGGCTTCCGGTTCCGGTGGGTCTTTGCCTTCTCTGAGCTACGTGTCCCTGGGCTCTGTGGAGGCTACCAGGTAGGTGGGGTCCTCGTCAGGGGAGCCGGGCGGAACGGGCCTGTGGGGCGGCAGGCCTTTGTGCCTCGCGGGGCAGCGGCGAGAGGCAGCGCCCAGCACAGCGGCCTTCCCGGCCCGCGGGGGAGCGCGGACCCGGGCCGGCTGGGGCGGCTGCGCGGCCGGATCCCGCCCGCTCCGGATCCCGCCCGCTCCGGATCCCGCCCGCTCCGGATCCCGCGGCCGCAGGCTCTGAGCCTGACCGAGGGGAGCGTTCGGTTCAGTGCATTTTGTTCTGGAAGAAGATCCCGTAGTTCTTTTAGGACCTTCGTGATTACCTAAAGTTTAGGGCCTTGGATCTCAGAAACAAAGTGTGGTGGTGGGAAAACAGACCCTGGTATTTTCTGGTGCCAGACGTTTGCGGGATTTCTGGTATACGCGAACTATTTCATATACGTTTTCCCCTTTGATTGTCCACTGCTACGCTAGGTGAGGAAACTGCGGCTCAGAGGGGTGTCTAACCAGACAGATTTGTAGGCAGATTTGAACCACCATCCAGTGGTCTCTAGCTGGTACACCAGTGGCTTTCAAAGGTAAGATTGAGCAGAATTTCTATTAGATAACAGGCTCTCTAAAACCTCTATGATGAAATATAAAATGTTTTCTTACGAGCGTTCTTCTACCCCAGCGGAGTTGAGATCTTGCCTTAGTCGTTGTGGTTTTGAAAAACTTGCATGTCTCCGACCATCCTACGCGGGACAGTCCTCAGAATAGATTCTATGGGCAGCTTTTGAAAAGCAAGTTGAAATGCACATTTGTTTCCAGTTTAGACTCCTACAGCGCCTTGCTGACCCCCCACTCACTAGACAGTGGTTTCTGAGCGCAACTTTACAGTGAAATCGGGAACGTGATTGCGGCAACACACTGTTGGTCTTTTAGGCGTTGAGGGTTACAGAGTGGGGACGGATGGATGTGTTGAAGCTGCTTAGGAGTGCAGAGAGCCCTTGTATCCTTGCGTGCGGCTCTGTAAGCGGTGAGGTGGGTGAGAGCTGAGCTTTCTCACTGTCGGGTGGGTGGGCTGCTTCCCTGAAATTCACAAATACGATGTGACATTTGAAGAGTGCCTTTCCTCGTTTTACTTTCAAGGTGGCATTGACCCATGTCAGGCGTGGCTGGTTTCATGTCCGTCTTTTCATATTTAAACAAGTCTGTGTCATTTGGTAAATAGTTTTTTTTTTTTTTTTTAAACAGGCAATCATGGATCAGGTAATGCAATTTGTTGAGCCAAGTCGGCAATTTGTGAAAGACTCCATCCGGCTGGTTAAAAGATGCACCAAACCTGACAGAAAAGGTATTAGGTTTTATAAGAGAAGAAAAGTCTGTTTTTCTAGGGCTTTCCTTTAACATTTTCCTAATTAATAGCCATTGCATTACTTTAGTCAACATCTTGATTTATTTGGTTTTCTTGTTTTAGAACATTATACTCAAGTTAATGTGTACTCTGTTTAAAGTTTTCTCTCTCTTTTTTTTTTTTTGCTTTTTGGAGACAGGGTCTCGCTTTGTAGTTCAGGCTGGCCCTGAGCTCACTATGGTTCCCAGGCAAGCCGCTGCGTAAAGTTTTCTCTTTTATGTATGTGCAGGTGGTATAAAATTGTTTATTAGAGCCTTATGTCCATGTTATATTTAAGTTGTCATGTATTATATTTCAATATCTTCCATATTACCTCCAGAATTTGTCTGCTTTTATATACTATTAGATGTTGGGATTATAATAAAGAATATAATATGTAATATATAATAAATATAATGGAGAATAGTTCTTGTTTTCCAAACAAGAAAATTATGATTCATTATCGGTTTGTAATGTTGAAAATTTTAAGAAAAATTTTACCCTCTTTTTTTGTGGTTTGGTCATTTGGTGAGAGCCACAACTATTTTCAGTACTTGTTGCTAATGCCATGAAGACATGCATACATTTTATTTGTGCTTATTCAAATATCAAAAAATAAGAACTGGGCCGGGCGTGGTAGCTCACGCCTGTAATTCCAGCACTCGGGAGGTAGAGGCAGGAGGATTGCTGAGTTCAAGACTTGCCTGGGCTACATAGTGAGCTCAGAGCCAGCCTGGACTACAAAGCGAGACCCTGTCTCAAAAAAAAAAACAACAAAAAAAAACTGGTGAAGAACTTTTGTTATTATATTGACAGTCTCACTTTAAAAAAATTGCTAGCGAAGGGGCGTGTACAAACAGTAACTTTATTCATGTTAGTGATGTCTTTAACCCATACTTTCAATAGAAGTACATAAACATAATGGGAATTTTGTTTGTGAATGCAGAATTCCAGAAGATTGCCATGGCAACAGCAATAGGATTTGCTATAATGGGATTCATTGGCTTCTTTGTGAAATTGATCCACATCCCCATTAACAACATCATTGTGTAAGTAAACTTCATGAAATGACCTTTGTCTAGGAATGAATGCTGATCAAAACCTTTTGGGTTGAAAATTAGCCTACTCTTTCATCGGTACACGAACACATCCCTGGCTCTTTAACGTTGTGGAGTTTGCTGGCATTTATTTTATATTTGATCATTTACAACAACTTGAGCTAGGTGCTGTTTTTCTTTGGTACATAAAACTGTCAAGGAGGAAGCAGATGTCCTGAGTGTATCATGAAGTATCCAAAGGCAGAAGCAGATGTAAATCTTTATGCCGTATCTTACTGATATTTAAGGTGCAGAGGAAATGATTGCTGTCTGAAAGCCAGGAGAGAGCACTTAGATTTGTGTCCTCTTGATTGTTACTGTGTGTCTGTCAGAACCTTGGCACATTTACTTACCCTCTCTGTGCCAGGTTTATCCAGTGTGGGCTGTAGTTCTTACTTGGTTGTAGTAAAGCCTAAAAACGAGTTAGGTAAGGCCTCAAGTGGAGCCCTTGACAGTAATGGCAGAGGAGAGGAGAATGCTGAGCTGCCAGCTGGGTTTACTCTCACAGATACTTTGGCTTTTTAAATTCATTACAAGTCCTTCTGACACCTTATGACACCTAACAATTAGAGTAATCAGGTTTAGGGTTTGGAGGTTAGTGGAGGACTTAGTATCAATGATCTGTAATTGTATATGATTTATCTCAGCCTCATCTGCCATTTAGAAATAATAATGCCTGTCTTATGGGGTGGTGGAGTTTGAAACAATTTGTTAGAAAAGTTTTCTGTACTGTAAATCTTTTGAACACTAGGAATGCTATCACTGGCACTTGTGGAGGTTGTCTTTAAAGGTGACTGAAGGAAGGTTGTCAGATGGAGTTCCTAAGCAGATTGCTTAGTTGTTAAGTAGAAGTGCTGTGGAATGATACTGTAGGACCCTGAAGAATTAGATGTGGAAGGAACCAGGTCACTCATCTTAGTTTAAAGTTCCTTTTTATGTCACTGAGAAACGTCATTTTGGGAACTGGGGAATTTTGCAGAGAAAACCAGAGAGTTTCTCTGGCTGCAGTTCCCTACAGAGTAGAGACGAGGTAGAATAGCACCACCCTCAGGCCACACTCTCTCCTCTTTCTGGGTCTTGCTTCAGGGCAGAGGCTTTCACTGCTCTTTGATTAGGCGTGGAGTTGCTGGTTGTGATAATCATGGGCATTGTTCTTCAGGTTGCCCTGGGGAACGACAGCTGGCTGTGTTGTGAAGTGCAGAGGAGCCCTTCACGTAGCTCTGCATTTTATTTTTTTTTTTTGAGACAGGGTTTCACTTTGTAGTTCAGGCTGGCCCTGAGCTCACTATGTAGCCCAGGCAAGCCTCGAACTCAGCAATCCGCCTGTCTCTGCCTCCCGAGTGCTGGGATGACAGGCGGGAGCCACCACGCCCGGCTAGCTCTGCATTTTTATTCCTTCCCCCAGACTTCCCTAGCCCCTGCAGGTAACCCAGGTGTCTGTGCCTGTCTTCTTAAGATTAGAAGTTCTGAGGCAAGCCTGTTTGGTTATTAGTAAAACACATAAACACCCACACTTTCTGTAGAACCCAGTCCAGTACTGTTTTCACATCGATTAAAAGCATGGAATAAATATGAGCTAAGGTTCTTACAGTTCTTCATCTCTGAGTAGTGGTGGTGGTGGTGGTAGCAGTAGCAGCTGATCTGACCGCGGCCAAGCCCTTGCCCTGTGCCAGGGACCGATCTTGCTCCTGGGAGTCACCTCACTTAGTGTCCAGGGGGAAACTGAGGCCCAGCCAGTTAAGCTGTGTGAGTCATGAATGGTGGAGCAGCGTGAGACTTTTTTGGGACTTAGTTGCTTAGAAAACCATCAGCTAAAAAATTTGTTTTATGTTTCAGGAGCTAAAAATCTACTTTTAGATTTGATCTTAAAGTGAAGGCTAAATCATTTTGTGAGAAAAGCTACACAAAAGTAATTCTCTTTATGTTACACAGGGATAGCTGTGAAACTGAAAGAATTCTTTTTCCCTGCTTGAAAATGTAAATCACTGCGTAAACTGTTTTGAAATAACAGCAAGCAAAATACAACCCTGAGCTTTTCCTTCATTAGATCGAATTATCACATTTTTCCTTTTGATGTTTTTAACCTTTTCAGTTATAACAGTCAAAATCACCTACGGTATTGTAATTTGAAGGAGTTAAATATTTGCTGGTGTTGGGGTTCCAGCAATTGATTTAATAACATAAGCAGTTACACGGTTTGACTCTACGGTGTTGTCAGGGTTACTTGATAGCTTTCACCTGGTAATGACGTGTTTCTGGTTACTTAGCATCATGGCCCTGAAATGTGTATCTGACAGTACCGCTTCCCTGAAGTTCACGGCGCAAGTTGTTCGTTTGCTCTCTTGTGCCATGCGGGACTCAGCAGTGCCGGCACGCTCTGCCTGCCCGCTCCCGTGCCAGTCCAGCTCTTGCTTTGCGCAGCACTGGGATGTTTGGAGACGGAGTCCAGGCTGCACTTCTCAGTCTTGGCCCCCTGCCGCAAAGGCCGCTGGGGAGGTGGGCTGCGGGCGGCCGCTCCGCACGGCCACGCGCTGCAGAGGCCCCTGCGGGGAGGCAGGTGTCGTCCTCTGTGCCCTCAGTGCAGGTGCCCGAGTGTGCGCAGCGGGGCCGGGGGCCGTCTCGCTCTTCTGCCGTGAGCCAGCCGCTCTGTGGACCCAGAATGAAAAGCAGACTCCACCGTGTGGTTAATATATTTTTGTCACGTGCCGAAAGAAATCGTGCCAGAGAAGCACTGAGCATTTGAAAACAGCGCAGTTCCGGAAGCCCCTCGCGCCGCGGACCCGCGGTTCCGGCCTTGACGCCGCGCGCGTGGTTCAGTGCCGTCCCGGGCAGTGAGGTGGGGCTCACGAGTAAATGGTGTTGATTGTGCGACACTGCAGCATACTGCATTTGCAATAGGTACTACTGAAGTGTTACGAGTGCTCAAAACCGACCTTTTCTTTCTTTTGCAGGGGCGGCTGAACACTCCTTGGAAGAGTTTTTCTTTTTAGCATGTTAGGGATTGGAGAAATTCACAAAGTAAACATTTGCCTCTATGCTTTGTGTTGTTCTTTTTCTTTCCCCCGTAATGTGTTTTTTATTTGTAAATTAAGATAATTCCAAAATAAATTTCCTTATTCCAATTGCAGTTATTTATCAGATTTTAAAGGTAAAACATTCATTCATGCTGTCCCTCTGTCGTGTTTGGTGGGGAGGAGCTGAGGCGGGCTGAGAGCGGCCTTAGGACCTGCGTCTGCACCGCCGGCCCCGCGGCCCCTCTCCGTGGCGCAGGCTGCGGAGCGCGGTCTCGGTGCCTCGCGGGCAGGGTCAGGCTGTGGACGTCTGGGCGGGAGCCCGGCCCCGTCTCCCGTGGGCCCCTCAGGCCTGGCGGCTCAGAGGTGGACTTTGTGCCGCTGTGGGCAGCGCGGGGCCGTGTCCACCCTGCGTGGAGCAGAGCGGGGGAGGGGCGTGGGGTGGGACCCTGCAGGCTGCGGTGGTCATAGTTCTCACACCAAAGCACTAGGTCGTAAGCAGGGAGTCCAAAATGAGAGTTCATTTCTTTGTGTGAAAGTCTTCATTACTTCGGTTTGTTCACGAGTGTCTATGTTCTGAGCTCTAGATGTTTTCTTTTCCACACTGAGGATCGAGCCCAGGCCTTTTTATTTGTGTATTGTAAGATACTGATGCAGCGGCCAGGGACGTAGCCCAGTGGTGCCATGCCTGCTTTGCAAGCACAAGGTCGTGAGTTCGATCCTCGGTGCTGCAGCAACTTCACCCAGGGCCTCTGCAATTGCTGGTTTGCCCAGACCGGGCTCCCACTCGGGGTCCTCTGCCTGGGTGGCTGCTAGTGTGGCGGCGGCCTGCGTTTGGGTGGGTTCCCTCGCCCTCCGGGAGGCGCTGCCCGGCACGGCCGCCTCTGACCCACAGCCTGCTGCTCCGCGGGCCTCTGCGTCCTCAGGGAGGGAGCCGGACGCTGGCCTGCCCTGCCTGGGCCGCCGTCCGCGGTCCGTCCCCAGGCCCTCCGCCCGCGTTCCCCCGGGATGGGGCCCGGCCCGGGCCGGCCGCGGGAGACCCACACTCCGGAGAGCTCACGCGCCGTCGGGCTGAGGAGCGGCGTCCCTGGTTAGACGCGCTGCCGACGCGTGAGCAGGGAGCTGTGTCCCGGGCCGCGGGCACGCGTGAAGCCTGGACGCCCGCCACCCGTGCCGGCCGGGCCCCGCGGGCGCCTGTGTGCCAGGGGTGTGCGCGTCCAGTCGCGTGCGCGCCAAGCGGGACGGCCGCTCTAAGTATTTGCTTTGCTGCGAATCGTTCGTTGCCCGAGAAAATGACGTTGGTCTTTCCCCTGAGAGCCGGAAGCCGGCGTTTGTCCCCTTCGGGCTGCTCAGCCCGATGACAGCTGGCTCTGACACGCGCGAGCAGTGTCCTTCCGTGTTTCGCAGGTGAGCAGAGCGACCTGGGGGAGGCCGCCGGTGGGTCCCCCGGTTTGCGCGTGCGGCCCGGTGCAGCTCCAGCGTGAGCGTGCCCCGCAGGCCCCCAGGGCTGTGCCCTCTGCAGCCCTGCCCGAGGCCCCCGGCACCGCCCTCCCCTTGACGACAAACCCGGGGCTTGTTTTCTGTGCCGCCGACACCTGCGGGGTCCGCCCTGAATCCCACAGCGGCCTGAGCCGGCTGCAGCGGCTGCTTTCCCCAGTGCGTGCCCCGGGCTTTGGGTTCAGGGCGACCCGCGGGGCTTCTCCTGCCTCTGACCGCTTTGATGGCCGCGGCGGCAGCCGGTGCCGGGCCTGTGCTCAGCCGGCCGCTGCGTCCCCAGGACTCCGTCTGTACTCTGTGAGCTCCTCATGGAGCATGCTTGAATTAAAAAAAAACAGTCTAGCTCTCAGTGCTGTCTTTTAGAAGAAGGACGCGTACTGTTTGCATTCCTCGAAGCAGGATCCATTGAAGTGGCATGCGGCTCACTGATGACAGTTCCATCAAAGTGTATCCGCATTCCGCAGCCTGCCACATCTGGCCTCCAGAAACCCCTGTCGGCTGTGTTTCACGAGGCCCTGCAGCCCGGCCCGCGGCGTGGCTGAATCCCGTGGGTGTTGGTTCTGTGTCAGAACTCACTCTTGCCCCTCGGGCCCACAGTAGCCCTGGCTGACAGGCTGGGCTGTGCTTTTCACGTCACGCCTGAGGTTTCCGTCCTGGGGGACCAGGCACCCCCCGGGGTGCCTCTCACCATCCACACCACTTGAGCCTGGGCCACGGAAGGAGGCGGTTTTGTCTGTGTGTCTGCCTGCTGTGCCCGGAGCTGCTGGGTGGGCACTCGGCAAAATCGCTGAACGATTGCCAGTACCGTGGGATGGTCCTTCAGAGCGCAGCCCAGCCTGGGCACAGAACGAACCCCGTCTTCTCGGGCCACAGCGACCCCGCGTCACAGGCTGCTTTCAACGTGAGGCCGGAGTTCCGAGCGTCTGACCTGCCGTTTCCTGCCCTCCGTCCCGTGGGCTGTCTTCTCGCATGACGCCGGTGTGATGGCAGGTCTGGGCGAGAGCATCTTGGTCACGGCGTCAGTGTAGCATGTAATTTAGCTCTTTTTTCGGCGTGGAGGTTCACACGGCCTGTCCAGGGGCCACCTGCAGTCTGCCCAGGTAGCGACAGAAACATCCTCAGGCTTTGTGGAGAAAACACTCGGGAACGCACAGCGCCTCCAACTTTCTGGCATGTTTGTCTAATGTAATTAGAATAAAGGAAACCACTGCTGTCTAGTGTAAATGTCACTCACAGACATGAAAGGGCTTTGAGAGCTGAGGGCGGGCCGGATATAACACGGGGCTCGGCTTTTCTGGGTCCCCTTCCACAGATGGGTTCCAGGCTCTTGTCTTGATCAAAGAATTGGGGGAAAGTGACAAATGGTAGCGAGGTTCTACGTTTATCAAAGGCAAGGAAAGAAACGGGCTCTGCAGGGTGGCTTTGGGCTGAGTGAGGCCGGCAAAGCTGAGACGCTGCCGGTGACAGCCCAACCCGCGTCCCAGCCGGTTCGCCCTGCCCTGGTTTCCTGCCTGTGTCCTCGCGGCTCAGACCCTTGTAGCTTCGCTCCTCACCTCTGCGCACGGCAGCATTTCTGTTCATCGCGTCCTGCTTCGTTTCTTCAGAAGCCGGAGGGTGGGTTCTTCCGATACCCTTTGGCACCCCTTCCTGCCCGGGTGCACCGGGGAGGAGGTGCTGAGCCGTCTGCCTGACGGCCGTGTCCCACAGCGTATGGAACCCCTGGCACCGGGTCTTCCCTGCCCCCCACGCCACCCCTCGGTGTGGACTGAGCCCTGCTGTCCTGAGCTCCCCGCTTGCCTCGCTTCGGAGATGTTTCTGTCCTGCTTCTAAGTCTTTACTTTTTCGTCTTTCTCTCTTACTCCGTGTAGTTCAGCCTCGAGTGATTTCCAAGGTCAGATATCTTTAATATAATATCTTTTTTTTTTTTTTGAGACAGGGTCTCGCTTTGTAGTTCAGGCTGGCCCTGAGCTCACGATGTAGTCCAGGCAAGCCTCAAACTCATCAATCCTCCTGCCTCTGCCTCCCGAGTGTTGGGATGACAGGCGTGAGCCATCATGCCCGGCTAATATAATATCTTGATTGATAGTTTAATTGCTTGTAAGAAAGCAGGCTCTAAATAAACATTTTCTGTTAAAAATTGTAAAATGGCCGTAGGATGGCCTCAGACTCACAGCAATCCTCCTGACTCTGCCTCCTGAGTGCTGGGATGACAGGAAAGAGCCACCATGCCCGGCATTGTGGTGTGTGGTTTCCCCGGATCGAACCACAGACCTTGTGCTTGACAGGCAGATGCCAGAACCACAGAGCTAAATCCTCGGCCTGGAAAAACCTTTTTTTCCAGCTGTTCCTCAGACAAGAGACTAATGTGTAGAACTTATGAAGAACTGAAAAGAATCAGTGCCCCCAGGTGTAAAGAACCAATTCAAAACTGGGCATCTGAAATGAGAAGACACCTCAGATGAAGAAATACAAACGGCAAATAAATATATGAAAAATATAACTGGTCATGCAAGAAGTGCGAATTAAAACCATACTGAGATTCCATCTCCGCCCCGGAAGAATGGCGTGAAGAACTCAGCCAGCGGCACACGCTGCCGGGCTGTGGAGCCGGGACCCCCCCCTCCCCCGGTGGCGGTGCGCACGGGGGCAGCGCGGCGAGTTCCGGCCCTTCCCTTCCCGGTGTCTTCCTGAGGGAGTGGAAAGCGCCGGTCGCGCCAGACACACCCCTCCGTGCTTGGAGCAGCGCGGCTGGCAACGGGGCCAGAGCCCAGCCTGTGCGGTCAGTGCGGAAAACGCGGGGGCCCGGGGTCCCGGGGCGCCGCCCGCGTGCGTGGGGGGGGGGCAGGGCCAGGGCTGCCGGCCGGTGCCAGCCGCGCGCCTCGCGCACACGGCGGGCCTGGTGGCGCGGTGCCCTCGCGTGGGGCAGGGAAGCTGGGTTGGGCAGCCCGCGGGCGCCCAGCCTCTGCCGGGCCGACCCGGGGAGGGTCAGAGCCAGCTCCAGTGGGCTAGGGGTTTGCGCGGGCCGGGGCGCGCTCGCCTTCCCGGTTCCGGCGTTTCCGGACCGGATCGTGCCTGGCTGCCGGATCCTCCCGACCTGTCCTGCGGCCCCGGGACCCGGCCGCTCGTGCAGCTGAGGCCTGTCGCTTCTGGGTCAGTGCCGGCGGACCCTCCCGGGTAAGAATTCTGGCTGTGCTTGACACTGTATGAAAAAGGAAACGAAGTGTGTAGAATATCCCTTTTGCGTCTGTCTTCTCTCATGCGAAAATGCTGTTGTGATCGACCCAGGAGCGTCAGACCCCAACGGACCAGCAGGAGAAGTTTTCTATATATAAACTATAGACTTCTATAAACTTTCTAAAAGTTTCTGTCACTGAGAGCCATCTGCATTTCATTTATGCAATGCTTTCTCAAGACACTACAATATTTTTGCATCATATTAAACCCATTTTGAACCTATATTTGCAGCTTCATTTTTTTTCTCTCTGTGGTATAAGCAGATGAAGACATTCATTATAGGATTGAATTTATTTGCTATTTCCTTAATAGCCGGTTTCACTTAATGTGACCTTTACTTGATAAAAAGGAAATGGAACTTCAATAGATTCTTTCATCAATAGAATACAATTATCTAGGTGATGATTTAATGGAGGAATAATGTCAGAACTGTGTTGTAAGAGCTATTTTAGGACCAAAAACCAGTTTTATGCACAAAGTACACACAGAAGGCAGCGATTTCATTAACCTGTGCTTAGCAATAAGCAGCGGCCCTCTCCCCTCCTCTTATTTCATGCTCAGACGGTCGTAAACACAGGGCTGCGCATGAGAAATACACTTCGTTTCCGCAGAGCTCCAGGGATGTGCACAGAGGGAGCGCCCTCTCCTGGGTGCCCTGCTCCCACCCAGGGCCTTTTCACGACCGGACACGTCTCTTGGAAAAGTCGGCTGCATGGCTTTACTGCCTTGATGTGGACATTTATAAAATAAAGCTTACTGTGCTGTCAAGGGAAACATGTTATTTTATGCTTGTAATGACATAGGTCAACAATTTACAGTTTTCTCCGTTTTCTCACAATTTAGTCAGAATTTAGGGAACGTCAAAAGAAGCATGGTAGGTGTCAGTGTTCAGGGTGCTTGTTGCTGACGTCCACACTGGGCTTCAGTTCTGGAGGGGAGCCATTTATTTTTCTCTTAAATGCTGGACCGCAAGGCCCGTGGGTGAGACACTGAACGAACCTGGAAGGGAGGCGTTTCCTTCTCCTGAAGAGTCTGGCTGCATCAGCCCGAGCTGCGCAGAACCTACGGAAACGACCCAGAGCTCCGGTCGGACTCTTCAGGCTCTCCTTAGCAAACGAAAGTGACTGAACTACACACCTTTGAGTCCAAACAAGACCAGTCACCAGTGTCAATATATTTGTCTTAGGATACATTTTTAAAGGATCAGAAGTTGCTTAAGATACCGTTTTAAATTTTAGTTGTCAACTTAGAGGCAATCATTCATGCCAGAATGTGCTCTTTAAAATCCCGATACAATTTTGAGAGACATGTCAAGGCTCCTCTCCTGTCTCCTGCCGCTGTGCATCCACTTACTCACTGGTCACTAGTTGGGATTTGGGGGTCACAGGTACACGCACCAGATATTACACTGTTGACATCACTGTCTGCAAAAAGCCACAGGGGAGGGTGTGAAAACCGGCTGGGAGCTATTGGAAAATGTGCCTTTTCTGCCGCCACCCAAGGCCCCGAGGTGTCTCGCCTCCGGTAGGTGAGCGGCACTCTCAGGGCCCCAGCACTGCGGCCAAGCCAGCCAGGCAGAGCGGAAGCGACTCGTTCTGATTCCGGAGGGAGAAAGCTACACAGCCAACCTAGCACTGGAAAGCGTTTTGTAAAATGTGTACCAACTGCGTCATTAATTTGTTATAATACCTTGAGTTCCTTATGCATCTGACTACCTTATTAAAACTCAGCATTTATAGATATTTCTCAGGATGTCTCTTATAATCCTTTCTTGCTTCGAATGCAACTGCACATATCTTTAGACAAAAATGCTCATATTTATACTTTTTTCATCTTAACTTGAATTGCTCTGGTATGGTTGTAGGGAAAAGATTGATTTTAGGCCTTGTTAACCATCTATTATTGTTTGTTAGGGGGCGTTCCCTCTTCTCTGCTTGGGTTGACAAGCACTTGCTCCCGGCCTGTTCGCTGGGGTTTGGTTTCTCCTTCTGGGTGCTGGGAGTGTGTAATTAGTGTCCACCCACGTCAGGACGCCCCCCGCCCCCCGCGGGCCTGGGGAGCTGCCCTCTCCGCCTGTGCCCAGCTACTCAGGGGCAGGAGGGAGTCGTGACTCTCACGTTCTTCCCTCCCTGCACAGTGAGGGTGGCACAGTTGGTGGGTGACACACAGGTGCCCTGCACAGTGAGGGTGGCACAGTTGGTGGGTGACACACAGGTGCCCTGCACAGTGAGGGTGGCACAGTTGGTGGGTGACACACAGGTGCCCTGCACAGTGAGGGTGGCACAGTTGGTGGGTGACACACAGGTGCCGGGCCGGCAAGGCTCATCCCTACTGCTTTAGCCTGACGGGTGTGAGTGGGAGGACTCACCACCGCCTTGGTGCCCCTGAAAGTCCCACACGTTCTCCGTGTCAGTGTTTGACTCTGATAAGTTTTCAACCAGCCAGCTGTACGGCGTGACGCCAGGACCGGAGGGACCCGGATTCACGTCGCAGTGTGGGTTTTGCCATTGACTGCCAGTTCGATGTCTTAAAGTTGTGGTGTCGCGCAGAACACCGGCTTCACAGCCACCTTGCTTGTCTGTGTAGGGCTGTCCCGTTGATTACACCCAGAGCAGGCTGTGACCTGCACGGGGTCTAAGGAGTTAAAGCCGCGGTTGGCTTTTTCATAGATGCAAGACCAGCCGAAGCCTGTGTGCTGAGGCTGGAGTGACTTGCATCCAAATTCTATTCCTGAAGTTAAAACATTCTTAATAAAAACACAAGGTTAATTATCAACCCCAATCTATAGTTTGTCTGTTGTGTTCTTGCAAGATTCTCTGTCTCCTTTAGAAACCTTGTCAGCATCAGCAACGTATCCATAGCAACTCCACGTGTTCCCTTCCCGTAGATCACCTTAATCTGTGATGTCACCAG
Source organism: Thryonomys swinderianus (assembly GCA_004025085.1). Taxonomy (NCBI): domain Eukaryota; kingdom Metazoa; phylum Chordata; class Mammalia; order Rodentia; family Thryonomyidae; genus Thryonomys; species Thryonomys swinderianus. The sequence continues at coordinate 2,802 of PVIC010031614.1, read as the reverse complement.
TTAATACCAGTGGCTCTGGGTGTCCGGGGCCTTGGGTCGCCCAAGCCTCTCACTGCTCGAGCGCCGGCCTCCTGCTTCCCTGCGTCCGTCTTTGGCTCTGTCCTGTGCCTCGCCTAGTGCAAGAGCACCGGGCGGGAGACCGGGGTGCTGCGTGGGAGACCGGGGTGCTGCGCGGGAGACCAGGGTGCTGCGCGGGAGACCGGGGTGCTGTGCAGGAGCGCCGGGCGGGAGACTGCCACAGGCTCTGCCTCACCCCACAGGCCCAGTCATTTACATGGGCTCCAGTCTGACTCGAAACTCACCCTCAGGCTTGGATTTCAGTTTTTTTGCTTGTAGTCTGGTTCTCCGCTGGGAGGTGAGTGGGGCTGACGCTGCCTGGTTTCCTCGGCCCCCGAATCCCGGGCAATTATTTCTGATCGTCATGAGGGGACACGGTGCCCCGACACCGTGGGTCAGCGTCTGTGTGGTTTTTCCTTCATGCTGCCGCCTCTGTGCTCCCCGCTCTGCCCCCTGAGTCTCCTTCTAGCTCAGCACTTCTCCTGTCCGGTTCCCCAGTTCAGCTGCTTTTCAGAAAGTGTTAAACCTTGATTGATTTTATCGTGAACCTGTTATTGAGTGTCACGAGCAGAGCTACTCATTTCTTACTCTGCAGTACGACTGTGTGTGCGCCTGACATAATTGCCCCAGAGATAATATTGTTGATGTATCATCGACAGGTAAATTGCAGGTGTTTACGACAAGCAGTGGATAGGATGATGTGGTATTTGCATATGTTATGATTGAGCTAATTAACGCATAGTTCCCCCGTGCGTGTGCGCGTGTATGCGCGTGCGTGCAGGGGGTACTAAGCTCTGTTTCGGCAGTGCCAGGTCCACGCCTCGGTCAGTGGCGACCGTGCCCGCTGGCGCTGGGCCTGCAGAACTCTCGCATCCCCGGATGTGCGTCAGGCTGACCAGTGGCTCCGTCCCCGAGATCCAGGCTCAGGGCGGCCCAGAGGCATCCTGTGGACAAGGGCGCTGTCGGCGAGACGCCGTCACAGCAGTACCCCCCGCCCACCCCCAGGCACCGCTTGTGAAGTCTCGAATCCAGTGCCGCGGGAGGTGAGAGGGCCCGTGTGCCCGGCCTCCTCCGATTCCCCGCCTCCACCACCACCCCGCTGCCACAGCCGAGGGTGGACGGGGACCCGTGGGCCTTTGGCGACCCCTCGCCCTCCCTTCAGAGAGCCTTCGAGTCTTCACACGAGCTCACTGCTACGGAGTCTGCCAGGCGGAGGCGGGACAGGCGCGGACAGGTCCCAGCTCGCTCCCGGCCTGCGCCAAGCCGAAGCTATGGAAAGTCAGGAGTCAGTGTCCTCAGGCCTCTGACTTCTCCCGTCTACTTGAGTGGCCAGAGAGGGACAGCACAGCGGTGAAGAGCCTGAAGCCAGCCTTTCGGAAGCAGACGCTGAACCCAGACAGTCGGCGTGTGACTGGGGTGTCGTCAGCCGCGGGTGCGGCCAGGCTCGGCGGCAGCGAGACAGGAGGCGGCCACGGGCCTGCTGGGCTAGGGCCTCTGCGCTTCCTCCTGAGAACGGCGAGCAGGGACGCTGGTGACGCGAGAGTTTTCTTTCACGGCAGAGAGGGTGGGAGATGGATATGTAGATCGCTGAGAGAAACGTTTCAAATTAGAAAAAGGGGCTGGAGAGACGCTGGTTCATGTCGTGAGAGCTCTTAGGCCACAGAAGAAATAAGACACGATTAGAGCTGACTGAGAACGAGGGGCGCTTATTCAAAGGCCGATGGAGCGGCCCCAATTCCCGGCGCCCGCGGCGGGCCCAGGAAGGGCCGGGGGGCACCGGTCCGCGGCGCCCGCCTCCCCCGCGGCCCCAGAGCCACCCACAGCAGCGAGGACACGCGCCCCGGCCCGGCCCACGGGCCCAGCGGCCGAGACGGACGCCAGGGCCGGGGACGGAGCGGGCACCGGCTGGGGCGGCCCGGGAGCGCCGGCGTCCACGCCACCACTGGGCGGGGCGTACGCTGAGGACCAGCCGGTTGTCGGGGCCTTCCGCGGAGCCCACGGCTCCGGCGCCTCCACCGGCTCCTCTCGTGGACCGTCACTTCCGCTCTGCGTGCGTCGCTAACTGCGCATGTTCGCGGGTTCGCTGCGACGTCTCACGCACGCGCGTCGTAGGCCCCGCCCCCCCACGGCCTCCCTCCAGGCCCGCGCGCTGCTCCGGAGGGCGGGACGCTGCTTTCTCCGTCTGGTTTGTCTCCCTTGTAGCGTTCTCGCTCCGTTTACTTCCACGCAGACGCCGACCCGTCCTATCCAGAGGCTGCATTTCGTTTCTCACTCACCTGCTGCGGCACCTCCGCCGGCTCCCTGTCTCCTCTCCAGTGCACTGTGCTAGCCAGCCTGGCACGCCTGGCACACAGGGGTCTGTTTGCCCGATTTCAGTGGATGTCTTGCCTGGAGGGTGACGGGCCCCACACAGAGCCTGCAGGTGGCTCCGCCCAGCTGGTCGTGATGCACCAGCAGAGCACGCCTTTCTGTTCCCTCCGCCTCTGGCACTCCTTGCTTCGCTCCAGGGGAGATGGTCTCCCTGGCACGGGGTGGACCCCCTTGGCTTTGGTGCCTCTGCTCGGAGCTGGTGACAGGGTGCATCTTTTGACTGTTTGCTGGGCGCTGAGCTTCTTCTGCTCTGCGGGACTGTTGGCCTTCAGTGACCTTTCCAGCCTTGCACCTGGACAGATCCTCACATCTGCACCTGGACCAGGGCCTCACATCTGCACCTGGACCAGGGCCTCACATCTGCACCTGGACCAG
>PVIC010031613.1:0-21216 GCA_004025085.1 Thryonomys swinderianus | reverse complement strand
TGTAGGTGGGAATATTTAATAAAAGTTCTCTGAAGGAGTGAAATCTTGAACTGGTTCTTGAGACTTAAACAGATCTTGAAGAATTCAAGTATTATCTATATAGTTCAACATTAATTTCTAGTTGCCTATTAGAAACTGTGTTAAATACTTTTAAAAATACAAATACAACTGGGGAGTGGATAAAGAAGATGTGTTTTTTAAATAAAATGGAGTATTACTCTGCCATGAAGAATGAAAAGATCAATCCATTTAGGTGCAAATGGAGACACCTGCAGGATATACTTGTAAGTGAAATCAATAGATCACAGATAGACAATTCCCGGATCTTCTCTTTGGCATGAACACCTGTAGATGCAAATACGCTCTAGAAAGTAGGACAGCTTTTTATAGAGTGGAATATTTCTATAGGAAACTTGGTGTGGGAATGTGATGAGGGGAAGGAATAAATATGATACAGAAAGAAAATAAAAGAGCATGTATGGGGGGAGGAGGTGTGGGTGGGTAGGGATATGGGTAAAAATGAGAATTAACTTGTGTCATATACTGGTACAAATTCCCCAATGTTATATGTGATTTTGAGATGTATATAAATTGTACCAATAAAGAATTCAATTAAAAAAATACAAATACAAATATGTCAGGCTCTTGTTCCTGTGATCTACAATTTAGTAAAGAGCTACAACACAAATAAAGCATATTAAAAAGTGCTGTAATAGAGAAAATAGTATAATGGAAAATCAGAAGTATTTTTGGAAACTATATGGGAGGAAAGCATTCAATTTAGTTTTGTTGGATTAATAGTAACTCACTTAGTGACAGGGAAAATTTATAGAGAGACCAGATTTTTCTAACTTAAAATGAAAGCAAAAACCTACTTCATGTTAAAAGCATTTCCAACTTTAGAAGTTAACAGTCAAGTAGTATGTTATATAGACTGGAATGCCACTTTATTTAGCAAGGGTCTTTTAATTATAAATTTATTCATTCATTGGATATAAACTGAATAGTAGTTATTATATTGTAGTTACTATTTTAGTCACTAGAAGTATACTAACCAACAAAATAGGCTAAATTTCTGAGTAAAGAGAGACAATGATAAAGCACAATAATATCAGATAACCAGAATTCTGAAAGAAGAAATTGTGTGAATCACACTCCATCCTCATCTTTTATTAATGAAGTGTAAATAGAAGAGTCATGAGACCTAAGGCTGGAAAGTGGAGTGTGCCCTAAGTGTGGAATTTCCTAAATCTCAGCTTAGAAAATGTACATTACAAGAGAATTCATTTATGAGCAAGAAGATGAAAATAATCAAAACTATATTTTATTAGATTTCCTACAATGCCTGTGATCCAGTCACTGGTTCTGGATCATATGGACTGTTTGGTATGGGTTGTATTACTCACGTTCTCATTGGTCAGATAAAATACCTAACACATGCTACTTACAGAGAAGAGCTTTATTTGGGTTCATGGTTTCAGAAGATTTAGTCCATGGTTAGGTCATTTCAAAGCATAAATGATAAGGCAGAAGGGCCTATGAAGGAACTTCTCAAGCCATGTCATGAAGGAAGCAGAGGATGGAAAGAAACTGGGATAAGAATGTGTCCTCCATGTCACACTCTCAGCGACCCACTTCCTCCAACCAGTCCCACTTCTTCACACCACATTCATTTATGAGGTCATCAATAGTTTAATCCACTTGTGAGTTTAAAATTCCCATAACCCAGTCTCTCTCAAAAGTGCCATCTCTAAGCACATGAGACTTTGGAAAATGTTTTAGATTTAAACTGTAACATAGATCCACAATGGGCATTACACTGACATCCAAGCCAGAAGTCAATGGGTTCATCCTACTGACTGATATAGGGCCATTTTGGATGTTGTCGATCAAGTATTGAGTTGCATATTTTGTGATTTACATACAAGAACATTACAACAGTGTCATAAATTAGCTTATGATATATTCCAGTGTCTTATCTATAAATTAAACAAGCAAATAATACATTTCTAGGTATCAGGTAATTTACCCTGAAAGTACTCACTATTCTCCTATTTTTCCCCTGGCAAAAATTATCCTTTTGCAAGGAGAGTTTAAACCATATTGGTTTATAATGATAGTACCATGATTTGTTGTTTATACGTGTTAAGTACTTTATATGATTATTTCATTACTCTGCTGACAATCTGTGGGACAGGCACCACTGATAGCCCCATTTTGTAAGCATTCACATTACCCAGAGCCAGGATTAGAACTGAATTCCTCTGTCTATATCATCTATTCTAGTGGTAGTGAGCCTATGGCACTTATGCTGCAATGAGTTGTTTGTTATCACTGAAGTCTCTAAAAGGTTCACCGCCACTAAATACTCTTCACCATCTCACTGATCTCTCATTCCAGCCTAAGTTCCTTGAGATGAAAGCTCATAATCTTTCATCTTTGTTCACTTAGCTTCTAGTACACAATATGGGTTTAATAGATATGGGTTGAAGATTTCAGAAATGATAATATGGAAGAATTGCACACAAAGGAATGGGAGGGAAATCAGAGGGGAAGAAAACATTTAAAAAGCAGTGGTATTGTGAAAGAGATTGATTCCTCAATTTCTCTCTCAGTGAGTCTGTTGTTTGTGTATACAAAGGCTATTGATTTTTTGAGCATTGACTTTGTATCCAGCTACACTACTAAATTTGTCAGTTGAATCTAGCAGTGAATAATGACAGTTTAACTTTTTCCTTACCTATTTTTATTCCTTTTATTTCTTTGTCTTGCCTAATTGCTGTGGCTAACATTTCTAGCAGTACATTGAACAAGAGTGGTGACAATGGACATCCTTGTTTTGTTCCTGATTTTAGTGTGAAAGATTTCAGGTTTTGACCTTGAAAATGATGCTGGCTGTTGTTTTTTGGTAAACAGCTTTTATTAGATTGAGATACAGTCTATCTATTCCAATTTTCTGTAGAGTTTTGATCATGAATGGGTGTTGGGCTCGGCCAAATGCTTTTTTTTTGCATCTATTGAGATAACCATATGGTTTCTGGTCTTGAGCCTGTTGATATAATGTATTACATTTATTGACTTATGTATGTTAAACCAGCCTTGCATCCCTGGGATAAATCCTACTTGATTCGGTTTATGACTTTTCTAATAACTCTCTGTTTTCTGTTAGCTAATATTTTATTGAGGATTTTTGCATCTCAATCTAACAAAGGAGGTGAAAGACTTCTGATTTGAAAATGATAGCACTCTGAAAGAGGATACAGAAGTTATCAGAAAATGGAAAGATATCCCTTGTTCCTGGATAGTAAGAACCAACATTGTCAAAATGCCTATATTCCCACAACTATTATATAAATTTAGTGCAATCTCAACTGAAATTCTAACAGTATATTTCACAGATCTAGAGAAATTATCCAAAAATTCATCTGGAATCACAAAAGACCTAGAATAGCAAAAGCAATTCTAAGGAACAAGGACACAGTGTGTGTGTGTGTGTGTGTGGGTGGGTATTACGATCCCCAGTTTGAAACTTTACTGTAAAGCCACTGTGATAAAAACAAAAAAAAAACTGCATGGTACAGGCAAAGTAACAGGTCTGAGGGTCAGTGGAATAGATTAGAAGATATACTAAGATATATCAGATATACTAAGCCACCTCACCTTTGAAAAGGAGACAAATATCCCCAATGGAGGAAAGATACTCTTTAACAAATGGTGCTGGAAAAACTTGACTTTAACCTGCCTTAGACGAAAGCTAGACCTATCTCTGTCACCATGTACAAAACTAAAACCAAAGTGGATTAGAGACTTAAATATTAAAATAGAAACACTAAACCTGCTGCAAAACAGGTTAGGTAAAACTCTTGGAGAAATTGGCTTAGGGAAAGACTTTATGAACAAAACCTCTATATCATGACAGCTAGCAGAAGAAATCAACAAATGGGATCTCTTTTTATTAAAAAGCTTCTACACAACAAAGAAGACCACCAGCAGAGCGAAAAGACAGCCAACAAATTGGGAAAGAATCTTTACCAGCTGTCTCTCAGACAAAGGTCTACTATCTTGAATATATAAAGAGCTTAAAAAATCAGTCCTCCCAAATTTAATGACCCAATTCAAAAATGGGCATCTGAAATGAACACTTCTCAGAGGAAAAAGTAAAAGCTGCGAAGATGCATATGAAGAAATGCTCAACATCGCTGCTCATTTGAGAGATGCAGATGAAAGCAACACTAAGATTTCATCTCACTCCACAAAAAAAATGGTACCAATAAAGAATTCAATTAAAAAAATGGCTGCTATCTTGAAATTAGCCAGCAACAAATGCTGGTGAGGCTATGGAGAAAAAGGAACCCTTCTCCACTGTGGGTGGGAATGTAGACTGGTGCAATCTCTGTGGAAATTGGTGTGGAGATTTCTAAAAAAAAACTATGATTAGAGGTTCCATTTGACTCTGCTATTGCCCTGCTAGGAATATACACAAATGAACTAAAAGAATCATATCATAGTGACATATGTGCATTCATGTTCAGAGAAGCTCAGTTTGTGATAGCCCAATCTTGGAAACAACCCAAATGCCCATCAACTGGAGACTGGATGAAGATGTGTTTTTTTTTCTATAAAATGGAGTATTACTCTGCCTTAAAGAATGATAAGTTTGAGTCATTTATGCTCAAATGGATGTACCCTCAGGACATACTCAAAAGTGAAATAAATAATGATGTGTAAATATTATATCTGTTCTCTGGTATGAGAAATTAAAGATGTTAATGAGTTCTAGAATGTATAATGGATTATTGTGAAATAGAAAATATGCAAAGGGAAATTTGGTGGAGGAGTGAGTAATGAGGAGTAAAGAAAAATTGTGATGGTAATAAAAAAAGGGAAACAGAGCTTATGTGTTTAGGGGGTGGAGGGTTGTGGGGTGGGTAGGGGCATGGGAAAAAATGAGAATTAGATTGTGTCATATACTGGTACAAATTCCCACTATTGAGTGTGGTCACAATGTGTATATACAATGTATCAATAAAGATAAAAATTTTAAAAATAAAAAGCAATGGTGTTGAGAAACTGAGGGTATCAAGATAGTGTTGCTGGAAATGGACAGGGGGAAGATTTTTAAAAAATTGTGCTGAGGTAGAACCCACAGGATCTGATGACAGGCTAGATATGCCAAGAAGCAAAAGGAATTGCATGAGGATACAATGTTGGAACTTGAGTGACAAGGAAGAGTGAGCAAAGAGGAGTTCCCATTAGAGGGATGCATGGAACACCTACAGAAGGATGTCCACTTGAAGATACCCAGGCAGACCCTACAGGATGCCCAAAGACTAGTGTTTTATTCCATGTGCACTGACTTAAACTGCATATAGATTCTGTGACATGGCATCATAGTATCCTTAGGGACTTAGGGGTATGAAATAAAGGTGAGACCTAAGAAGGTGGTCCTGAGGCAACATTTCACAAAATTGAGTTGCTTTGTGCTCTTTCTTATGCACACCAACATGTGTGAGCTTTTATTTTCAAGTGGAGAACTTGCTTTTCTTTCCAAATCTCATAGTTTTACCCAAAGGAAGAGTGATTATCTGAATATTCTTGAATCTTTGTAGATAAGAATGAATCTGTGTGAGGTTAAGTGCCCAAAGTGTTTTTTTTTTAACCTAGTATAGAGTGTCTATATGTCTATGTCAGATATATCTTATCTGTAAAATGAACAGTAATTTAATTATGCCATGGCCTATAAAAGGATGGTGTGGGACCTATCCAGCTTTCTACTCTACTGTACCTATAATTAGGATGACTCCTGTATTTTCTAAAATTAATCTATTATCTTGCTTCATAGTATTTAACCTGCTGATCTTTTTATTCATTTAAAGTACCCTTAAATTTAACAGAATCTCATTTTTCTTCACAGGATAGTTGACATGGCTCTTTTTCTCTTTTCTGTGTGATAAATCTTGGCAAGGACATTCTGTGAAAAGGAACAGCCTGTTGAAGGAGCCCTGGCTCAGAAACCCTAGGGAAGATAAAATAGCTGACAGAAGGCTAGCCTGTGTCTCCAGGGAAATTTTTCTCAACCCACTAAGGCTTAGCAAGGTTAAGAAAAAAATACTTCCCAAGCTAATAGCGCCTTTTTTCATAGGTTGAATTTTCTCTGTAAGTTAAGACACATTTTGAAAGCAAGAAGGATCAGATCAAGAGAAACTAGAATGGTCATTATGTCTAGATAGTCATAAAGAATATTTATATTTAATTGGCTGGTATGGTTAATTTTAGAAAATACAGGAGTCATCCTAATTATAGGTACAGTAGAGTAGAAAGCTAGATAGGTCCCACACCATCCTTTTATAGGCCATGGCATAATTAAATTACTGTTCATTTTACAGATAAGATATATCTCTAACATAGACATAGAGATACTCTATACTAGGTTAAAAAAAACACTTTGGGCACTTAACCTTACACAGATTCATTCTTATCTACAAAGATTCGAGAATATTCAGATAATTGCTCTTCCTTTGGGTAAAACTATGAGTTTTGGAAAGAAAAGCAAATGATTTCTGGAGGTTATATTTAACTGGCTGGTGTGGTAAGGCCCGGGGAAAGGTAACAGCAGAGAGGCAATTCCAGCAGGTTGGATCTGCCAGGAATAATATTAAACTACTGTAATAACCTGTTACACCACTCTGGCTACTTTGTTGTTATGGGTTGAATGAGTGTGTACTCCCAAATTCATATGTTGTAGCTCCAGTCCACAAAGCCATGATAACAGGAAATGGGACCTTGGGGAGGTGATTAGAATGAAATTGTCACATAACTTTATTGATCTCACAAGAAATGGGAAAGTTATCATGCATATGCATGTGCATGCATGCACGTGCACACACAGGAGTCCTTCTTCCCCTCTCATTTTGTACAAACAACAAGGAAGGACACAAAAACATATCAGTAAAGCAATATCTGCAGCTCAGGATGAGAGTCCTTACTAAGAACCCAATCTGCCTGTGCCTTAATCTTGTGTTTCCCAACTTCATAGTCCCCAAAACTATAAGGAAGATGTCCGTTTTTCAAACCACTGAGACTATGATATTTTGTTTTATCAGTTGAAATTGACTAATCCATCTGTTAACTTGTTTAGTATTCTTAGGTGGCTCCCTTCACTGCTCTCAGTTTGTTCATCTATAAATCGAGAGATTCCTGCTGGATTAAGCACTAGGATCCCTTTCAGTGACAATGGTCACTGATCAATAGCTCTTAGTTCCTTTACTGCAGGGTAGTTTATAGAGAATGTGCCACAGGAAGGAGATAGGAGGCGGGATGTAAGGACTAAAGTCAAGAAAAGGGCCACAAAGAATCCTGGTGGGGAAGTATGAGAAAAAGAAAAAGAATCGCTGTTCTGTGACATGGAGGACTTCTGTTACTGCAGTTCTTCCCCTGACACCTCAGAGGTAAGAAGGAGAGTATCACATTATAAGGGAGCTTTTCACAAGCCAAATAGTACATAGCATATTTGGATAATAAAAAGTAACAAACTAGAATAGAGTGCCTAAAATAAAAAATAATAAATGAGACTACAAAACAAAAGGAGGAACAACTTGAAATTCAGATAAGAAAATGATTTCTGGAGGTTAACTTACAAACACAAAATTTTCTCTACACCCTTAACTATATTTATTCAAATATTCAACAAATACTTTTTGAGTATCTGTAATACAGAAGGCACAATACTAATAGATATGTGACTTCATATTGATATAGATATTATATATATCATATATATCATATATGTGATATATATCATATATCATATCTATATTGATATAAATATATATGATATATTTTCATATTGATATAGATAGACATATAGATATGTGCTTCAGATTTCACATAACACAAATCATATTATATACTGTTCATCTATAAAACAAACATTTTTTTTTTTTGAGACAGGGTCTCGCTTTGTAGTTCAGGCTGGCTCTGAGCTCACTATGTAGTCCAGGCAACAGTTTTTTTTTTTTTTTTTTGAGAAAACAAACATTTTTTTTTACAACCATTCTCACTGAGAGCCATGTCTTTAACATGAGGAATCTAGTGAATTTAGGATAATACAATATATGATGGATTTCTAATATAAAAATAAGCTCAAGAATATGTGAGACAGGTTTACTTTTCCAAAAAAAGCTACTGTTATTTCTAGGTAAATAAAACATGCATCAAACCCTTGATTAGGAGATTCATTTCTAGCATCTGCCATAATCCTAAGCAATCTAGGAGCAGAAAAAACTGCCAAGAGGGGCACTTCTGTTCCATGCATTTAAGAAAGTATTTTAAAGATGCTTTTCCTAATACTGGGCACTTGGCAAAGACACAAATATTAGAGAAAGAAAAGAATTTAACAGATTAGTAGGAAAAGGCAAATTTGTAAGTAATTATCTACTTGGAAGAATATGCTAAATTTTACTAGAGACATATATAAAATAATATGGAAGGAATCAGGAAAAAAATCCTATCTTCTTAGTTATCAACTGAACTTAATGAAGCCAGCAGTATCTGCAATAAATTTTGCAGGAACATTTAGAATATTAAGGAGCAAAAAAAGAAAAAAAATGATATTGAGAAATAAAAGAAGGTTGATAACAAGGAAAATCCTATGGACATCTACTGAGCACTTAGCCTAGTAAGAAATTGTCTAGGATTTTTTTTAACTCTTACAACATTCTCTTACAAAGCTATATCATCATCTACATCAATTAGGATCTAGCTAAGAAAACAATTTCCAATATTTATTTATTTTGAGACAGAGTCTTACTATGTTGCCCAGACCAGTTTCAAATTTCAAGCTCAAGTAATCCTCCTAGCGGGGCACCCTGAGTTCTGGGACTCCAAGTGTGGTATACTGTGCCTTGCCAATATTTATTGCTATGATTTTATAAAGCAAGAAACAAAGGCAACACAATCTTGAACAAATTAGGAAATCAGTAAGTAACAAAGAGAACTACAGGATGTAGAAACCCAGATCCTACCTTCTGGTGCTTTTAGAATCCCAATGGAGATACGGTAGCTCTAGAGGTACCACCTGAGTAGGAGACAGAGTAGCCTCTTGGTTTTACCTTCTTTCCTACTGTTTCTCCTGGTGGGACCTGAGCTGACCTGATGACCCTGGAATCTGCCACCTGTGCATACAGAGAATGAACTCTTACAAAATGCATCAGACAAAGAGCAGGTCAGGAAGTTACCTGAAAACAAAGCACAAACTACAACTGACGCAAACTCTCTCTACTGATAAGACATTCAATGCAGGGAGGGAGGTCGAATGAGCTATGCCAGGCAGTAAACAACACAGCTAATATTTGGACCCAATAAAGACTTTACCTCTAATCTTCTCTAAGTATTGGTTGCTGATTTATTAAATGCCCAGAATGCTCATTGGTGACAGACAGAGTTACTTTGGTATTAGGAATCAAAGGAGATTCCAAGGAGTTGGAATTATTTCACATTACCTCGAAACATCATGGAAGAAAGGAGGCTATGAAATGTAAAACAAGAAATTACTCTTGAAACCTAGTCCTGGTTAGTGAAGGAAAAGAATTCATTCTTCTCCATGGGTCCCCACATCTTCCTGCATTTCCCTGGTTTCTCTTACTGAAGAGAAAAAGAAAGATCTAGATTGGAATTCTTAAAAAAGAAGTGCAGGAGCTATTTGGGAATCTCAGGGGCCAAAATATACTTTCTCCCTCCCCAGATACCATTAAAGTCAGGCTACTTGATACTGCTACACTTGGTGGCTAAATTGTCAAGGCCTCTTCCCTACATGGGAATTCAATGACAACAGGGTTTTATTCTCTTAACAATTCTCTGTCCCCTGCAACCTATGGACAGCCTCTTCTAGGCCTATAGATGGTTAAACATTACCTAGCAGGAGAAAGAGAAGCAGCAGGCAAGATTAATTTGCAAGTGAAGGCTCTCAGGCAGTGAGAGGTTAAATGACTTGTCCTGCTACCCTGCAGAGATCCTGGAAGGAGGTGTCTCCAACTTCCCCAGCCCTGGGCTCTCCTCAGCCTATTCAGAAGAACTTCACAGCAGAGAAAACAGCATTCTTAAGGAAAGGCTGGGCAGCCCCTCCTTACAGTCTGGAGACCAGGGCTCATTAGCACTTCTGTCTGAGCACCTGGCCAGCACTGAGAAGGCCTGCTGAGAAGTGCCCTTCTGTATTAACCATTTCATCTTTGAGTTTTAATGTATTACTTACCACTCTCCCTTTTATATATAGAAGGCCTTCAGAGTTAGAAAAACCTGAAATAACAAACTATTTATGGGGGGGGGGCCAGCAGGGTGATTCCTGAAAATCACACCAGTAGTACTTAATTTTATTTATTTTATTTCCTTTCTGCTTGGAATGGATCCAAGTCAGCAAGGGTTTAACAAATGACCTTGGATGGGAGTAGAGGGACATCCTGAACTGCAGTGTTCATTAATTTTAATGCAAATTTCCCAAAAGACAATTTCAATCAAGAAAATTCAACCTGCTTTTAATATTCCTTAACATTAACAACTGGCTCCTGTAAGCCAGCAAAACTAACTCCCGCACACTGACTTCTACTCTCTAAAGGCCTCAGTCCCATTTGCTGAGGACGCAACCTCACTGCCTTTCTTCCAGTGAAGGCTAAATAAAAAGCACGGTGCCTGGTTTCTACCCAATGAATATCTGTTCAAGAAATCAAATGTGGGTGGGTAGGGACATGGGCAAAAATGAGAATTAACCTGTGTCATATACTGGTACAAATTCCCCAATGTTGTGAGTGATAGTGAGTTGTATATAAAATGTACCAATAAAGAATTCCATTAAAGAAAAAGATAAAAAAAAAAGAAATCAAATGTGTGGAGTACCAACAGTCCAAAGCAGTGCTTCCCAAACTTCACTGCTCTCCCCGATGGTTAGAATGCAATTTGGACTTCCATAACCTTCATGAACATTTTTCTTATGGAATTTTCTCTTTTTTTTGATAATTCTGTTATCTAAGAATAAATTATTTGATATATATTTAATTTCCTGAGCTAGATGCTAAACTCATTGAGTGAAGCAATCATGTTTTACTCAGCTCTGGATCAATGAAGGATTCTTCCTTGTGCCTTCCGAAAAAAAAACCAAACCACTCAATAAAAGTTGAATGAATTATGATAAATCAGTGATTGCCTTGGGTTGTTTATGGATTCAGAATAACTCAATATTGCTTTGCCCAAAATGTTAAGGATTTATAAGTGATGATGTCTCTGTAAGAAAAAAAATGGATACAAGTCTTCTGTGTTGATGAAACTGCGTTCGTCAGTGAAGCAATGTGCCTTCATCAGGCTGGGAAAAAGCAGCCCAGGGAAGTTCCTGTATAAGACTACTCCACACTGCTCTGTTGTCTGTTACCAGTGTTTCTACCTCTGCCTTAGACTGTCCTCTCAGATACTATCTGTCTGCCAATAAGGGGCATTGTAACAAGATGGTTTAACATGGTCTTGGACCAGAACAATCATTCTAGCTCTTCTGGCTACAGAATGCAGACTAGTCTAGCATAAATTTGTAAAACTTATCTACACTAAGTACAGTTGTCTGTCCACATATAGTGAAGAAATACATCGAAGACTACCTTTACAGCCCAAGACCAGATTTGTGTCACTTAACTGAAATGTTATGAATTTAGACATAATTTACTCATATCTTGGCCCATCCTTTTAATTAACTCTAAATTACTTACTATACATAATAAAATGTGAATACTAGGTAAATAGTTGCTAAGTTACATTGTTTAGGGAATAAAAACAAAGGAAAAGTCTGTGTGTGTTCAATATAATGCAATTCTGTCTCTCTCCATCTCCCTCTCTTGCCCTCTCTTCCCTCTCTCTCTCTCTCCATCTCTCTCTCTGTCTCTCTCTCTCTTTTCTGAAGAGTCAAAACCTGTGAGCACAGAAGCACTGTCTGACAATACTTATCACCTGATCCAGTGAGAGTAAACCTTTTAGGGCTTTCAATGGTAACATAGTTCACTGTAGCACATGTGCCTGAGGTTCCCCACCACTGCTAACCTTCTCGAAATTAGCATGTTTGGGAAAGCACATTCATTAGTATTTTGGACATGATTTTTAAATAAAAGTAAAAGCATAGTGATATTATCTAAAGTGTTAAAATATCATGATTATAAGGGAAGTCCTGTTTGCAGGTAGGTAAACCATTACAGTACAATTGCTATCAGAGGGTTCCTGCTGGCATAGTTCCCTTCTGGACACTCAAGTGTATTATTTTAATGTTCAAAATTAAGCCTACTAGAATATGTTTTCCTCTTTAAGTCCTATAATGTAATACTGTATCCATATAGGAAATTTTTTTGGAAGACGTGGTATACAATATTTTAATTTTGCTTTATTTTTAGTATTATTTCTTTATATGATAAAACATAAAATTGCCATTGGATTTCTTTAACTCATTTTTGTTTCAAATCTTGTGGAAAATATACTTCAGGATTTTGTAAATATTCTGCCATTCTCTGTGTCTACATGCTTTTTCACACAAGAAAGTTTTCAAAAAGCACTTGCTGTGTCTTTGACAGTGGGTGCCATTTCTACCCGCCACTCTTCCTTCTGTGGAGTCACATCTACTGAACATGATGCTGTGATACAGAAACAGAAGGAGTGTGAGATTTTGAAACCTTTCAAAAAATTGACAGTGATGTTGGCATGAAGGCTGCCAGTTGGAAAAAGCACAGGGCACATACAGATGCTCAGCAGTTAAAAGGCATTCAAAACAAACAAACAAACAAAAAATCTTGTCTACATGTACACTCTAAACCCACAGATTTGGGAGAGAATTCACGAGGAGCAATCATAGCAAATAATGTGTGGATGCTTCTTACATTTAAAGGGCATCCACATCTGTGGAAAAATCTTCAATAAGTTTGATTGCTGGGTGACTCCAAAGGTTTCAATGTGTTCAGTGCACAAAAGGCTCCTATGCCCCTTAGCAATGCTGTGAATTTTGCAAGGTATTGTCTTGTTTTTGATACATAAACAGGGTAGCACGAACTGATCCTGATGGAAGACTATAATTGAGAATACTGACTGGGCTCATGGCAGCTGTGAGGCATAGTTCAACCGTGAGCACAGGAGGTGTCCTGAGAGGGGAAGGAGTCCTAACAACCACCATTCACAAGATGCTGTTTGTGGCAGGCCTGAGTTTGGGAGTTGGA
The DNA here is from genome assembly GCA_004025085.1 of Thryonomys swinderianus. Lineage (NCBI taxonomy): Eukaryota > Metazoa > Chordata > Mammalia > Rodentia > Thryonomyidae > Thryonomys > Thryonomys swinderianus. The sequence goes on along the minus strand of PVIC010031613.1, from coordinate 7,987 downwards.
TGGTTTTCTTACAGATGACAATGCTTAAATAAAACTTAAATTTTAAAATGGAATAATAATACTCTCCCTTGCATTTTACATTAGAAACTAAGATTCAGAAAGATTAGGTGACTCATCCAAAGTCACAATAACAGAGCTGAGTCTAGAAACCAAGACACTGAAGGACCCCATATCAACAGTCCTTGAATATTCTCCCTCCCATACCTCCTTCTAATAAGTAACTTCCTTCCATGATCTTTTCTATTGTGTCTGTATTTTTCTCACCTTTGCAATTTTCAGTTCACTCCTTCATGTCTTCTATTGGTTTAATCCATGAGGAGTCTTCCTTAAAAGGCCACAGTGAAGGCCTATGGTATCAGCTGGCTAATTATGAGTGCCCATCACCTTGGGCACAGCAATTGAACCTTGAATGGGCATCTGACCCAATAAGACTAATCAGTTATGTTGAAGGGGCTGATAGCAATGATGGAAAAAAGAAAGGATCTTGACGTGGTTTGAATATTTATCACCACCTTTGAGATGCATGTTGAAATATAACTGCCACTCTAATAGTATTTAAGGTGGGAATCTTAAGACTGATTAAGCCTCCTGTTCTTTACCCTCATGGGGAACAATGGTGCCATTATAAAAGGACAATGTCCACCCCCCTCCCTTTGCTGCTTCTCCCTCCTCTTCACGATGAGCTAGCAAGAGGACCCTTGCCAGACACAGGCCCACTGACACTAAATTTCTCAGCTTCTGGAACTATGAGCCAATAATTTCTGTTCATTATAAATTACTCATATAAGATATTCTATTATGGTGGAAAAATAAATACTAATGATACTTATCTTCTGAAACTATGACCTACAAATACCATATAATATAGAACTCCTAGGCAACATTATTCTGGACAGAGCTTGCTGGGACTGAAGACTGTAATAGTCCAAACTGAGAGTTGATTCAGGAAAGGTGAAGGCATTGATTAACTCCCTCTGGATCCAACTACACTTGAAGCTGATAAAGTGCTGAAATGTTGGGTTATTAGCACTTAAAATGTCCCTACATTGCTTGAGCTAGTTCTCCATTTTCTAACACATTATTGTGATTTTTACTTCAATCTTGTGTTGATCTCTTGTGTTCCACTGCATATCCCTGTACTGAGGCTTCTCTGTTGCTACACTCACAAGTACCCATACATTAAAACTTAAAGTATCTAAAGAGCTTTGGCTGCCTGAGTCACAGACGGCAGCCCCTCCCTTTATTCCCTGAGCTTCTCTGACTTCTCTTGGAAGCAGACTGTGGGAACCAGCATGACTATCTTCAGAAAGAAAAGTGGTTCCTGTTCACAATGTACAAAGATCAAATATCCGAGGCCTAGGGCCAAAGGGCGGTCACCCCTCCAGCAGATTCTTCACAGCTCCTCAGAAGCCCCAGAGAGGCCTGACCCAGGGTCAGTGAGCCATTTAGAGCACCTGACATGGTTCCTTCTTCCCTAGCTTCACCTCCCAAAGTAAACAACATCAGCATAAGATTTTTGTGGGAGCAAACGGACTGTGCCACCTCTGCGGTACAGGTTTCCCTCATACCCTATTTGGAGCTCTCATTTTCCTTCACCTCTATTTTTTTCTAGTTATGCTTATACTTTCCTGGTCCCTCCTTTAACCTCTCATCTAGTATCTGGCCTTTTTCCCTTGGACCCCTAAATGCCAGGCTTGCCTGGGACTCTGTGCTCAACCATCTTAACTCCATAGTTCAGCCAGTAAGTGACTTTGCCAAACACTCCCACCTGTTCCTAAAACCCATCCCTAATCAGACCCATAGGAGTGAGTAGGCAGAAGTGTTTCCTAATGCTTAGGAGGAAAAGTAGTCAAATTATGCCTTGTTTTGTATTGTTGTTTTGTTTTACACTGATCTGTTGCCTGATCTTGTACTAGTATCATAGACTTGCCAACCAATTAAACAAATGCCAATTAAATTAAACAATTGCCAACCAATTAAACTTCATTCCTTATTTACCTTCTACCTCATATTTCACACATTTCTAAAGGCATGTTAAAACACATTTACTGTTCTTCTACCTATATCCTTTTAAATATCTTAGCAAGTGGAGAATTGTTTTACCGCCCTCTAGGAACTGTAAAAGAAAAAAATCTTTCCACAATCTTTCCTATTGACACACATATTCTTTCGACGAAGGAAGTTGGGAAGGGGGATAAATAGAATAATATATGTTGGAATCCGTGATGCTGTATTTATTTTTTATTTTTTGCTTTTGAGACAGGGTCTCGCTTTGTAGTTCAGGCTGGCCCTGAGCTCACTATGGCGCCCAGGCAAGCCGCCGGGAACTCACGGCATTGTAGTATGCAGTGTTGATTGTTGGTGGGTGTGAGTCTCCACGCCCAGCATTATATGTGGTTGCCGGGGATCGAACTCAGGACCTTGCGCTTGCAAGGCAGGCGCCGGAACCACTGAGCTAACCCCCCGGCCCTGTGATGCTGTATTTTGAGCACCACATTCTTCCCTTAACCTCTGCAGCCTCCTTGAGTCACCAGATAGGCAGTGGTTTCAATACTTAGTCTACTTGCAAAGCCCTACCTACTGGGATCCTGGAATTCTTGTGCATTACATACAACAGCAACAGAATTTAAGTCTATGATTACAAACCTCTGTGAGAAACAAGTGACCAGGAGATCTTAACTGAGCCCATAGCTTGATTCTCTTCAATGATCTAAAAGTATACAGTCTGTCTAGAATCTTCTCACAATGCACCTCCATCTCCCAGGATCTCTGCCCTAAGAAAAAAATGAATGGCAGGCAAATTGAGCAGACCTTCAGACACTGGAGAGGTGTCCATTTCTTTCTGCATTTTGCCAACAACTATTTTCCTTTCTTTTCCCAAGGTTGTTAGTTCCTGAATTCAATCACATTATAACCAATTGCTGTCTGAATACTGCAAATTTGAACTATGTTCTCTAATTAATCTATTGTGTTCTATCCAATTATTAATTGTATCAGCAAAGCCTGTTACTGACTTTCTCTGTGGCCAGATTTACTACGTACCTGCTTTAAAGGAAAGTGACACAAGGAGCTGTGACCTCCAATCATATTCTGTGGGCTACTTCTTCTCTGGCTGCTTAGAAGTTAGTGGATCCTGTGTCTTAACTCTCTTTAGCTAAAAGTCTGTCCTGTCAATGCTAAACAAGTAAACACAGGGTAACAGAAAATGATGGTCCACTAGAGTGGGTTGCTAGGATATTCCAAGTACCCTTGATAGCACCTGGGGTTGAACTTGAGAATGGATTTTGTCCTACTTCATAACAAGGCATGTGATTACAGTAGATATCTAAGAGCACTAAGTGAACAAGAATCAAGCAATCTCAAGTAATTTGAGCTTCACTTTTACGTAGCACATAGCTGAAGACTATCATGTGCACCTTTATGCACCTAGGGTAGATCAGACCTTTCCCTCCTGAGACAGAAATTCTAGGGTGAATAAGGGCTCCATTGCACAATTCATTCTGTAATCTCCATTCCCTAGTGACCATCGAGTGTCCCTTTCATCAAGTGTCAAGCAAAAGCCTGTCACCCAGGTGTAGCTGACATTCTCCAGACTCCTGGCTGTATATTCCTTTAAGGCAAAATGGAAGCTGCTTTCATCTTCCCAACCCGGACCACTTTCCCAGAATCAGGCAGTGTTTAGGCTCTTCACACCACCTAACAGAAATGAAAAAGGAGCCTGAGCTTAAAGGTCGGTCCTGACGCCTCTCAGAGTCACTACCCTGCTTGGGTCTTGCAAAGACAAGGATAATCACATCTATTGGTTCCCTGATGTTGCTCCAGGCAGAACCATCACTGTCTTTTCTTTTATCCACATAAGAAACTTCTAGATTATCATTTCTAAGGGATCTGATTCTAAACATATTTTTCAAAAGGCTGGCTTTTACAGTATTTTGAACAAATGCTTTTGAAATCCTGGTATGTCACCTTGAGGAGAAATGACTTGGATGTACAATTGTAGATCTAACCACAAATCAAAGTTACCTGTTGAGGGAGAGCTTCAGAGAATGAGTCAAGAACAGAGTTTAGGAACTTTGAAGCATAAAGTGATGATCTCTACTTGCATACTACAGGCTGAAAGCTCTTGCTCTTCCCACATTCAATAGCTGATAAAGGAATATTTGCCTATGTTATGATTTATGAATTATTCTTGGGATAATGGATATAATGAACAACTCACATCTCCTTCCTTTAGGGACAAAACAGATAAGTCAGTATGACAATCTCTAAAAATAATGATCAGGCTAATGGGAAACATATGGCATATGGAAAATCTAAACAGAAAACATTAAGGTGATAGAACTGATGTGTGTAGGAGCTCAACAAGGGCGGGAGAAAATCATGCTTCAACCTACATTGAATTCTGGTCTTACAAATCCCTCTAACTCCAACTGCTATGTCCTAAGCACCTCTGATTTTAAATTAGAAGAGAAGAAGAAGGGATAATGATGTGTAAAGGTGTCTTAAGCTAAGGGATAGCTTCCTGCAGCATTCATCTTCCACAAACATTTTAGGTATAAAAATGGTATTTATGTGCACTATTATGTAGTATACAGAATCTTCTTATATTTTAAAAACAAAATAAAAACTTTCAGGGAAATATTGTACTCATTTTCAGAATTTTATCTCAGAGTTTGCCCCCAAGCCACAAGTCACTGGCATCAACCGTCCCACTCCAATTGGTTGGGAAGCTTAATAATCATTCCACAGAAATGTCATCTCAAAGGGCTTTACAGACAAACAGGAAGTTTTATCACTCATCTGTGGAGAGGTATTGGGCTTTCAGAGAAAGACTAAATCCAGAGATTTAAAATTTCAAACTTTTATTTATCACAAATTGCTGCCCAGTGTTTCCAAGAATATTTGATCATAACTGAACATTTCTCACCTATGGATCATACTTTTTCTTAAATAGGAGAGATAGATGTTGATGCACTAATATTAACTGGGGTCAATACTTAATTTAGATAGGCCAGGGATTTAGCTCGGTGGTTCCAGTGCCTGCTTCGCAAGTGCAAGGTCTATCCCCAGTCCCTGCAAAATTAACCATCCTCCCCCCAAAACAAACAATTTAGATATCCTTAGTACCTCCTTATTAGCATCCTGTCTCAGAATTTCATCCAGGCTTCCATATGACACATAGTCACTCTGTCTTCTGAGGCTTCCTATGACATCACTTTCTTAGACTCCATATTGTACGTGTCCCAGACAGTTTTGGAATATAATGGTCAGTATTTTTAAAGATTTGTTTAACGTCTTTTTCATGATTAGGCTAACATTGTGGGTTTTTAAGTGAAAGATGACAGAGGTAAAGTACCTTTTGCTCAGGCTGTATTTCTTTGCAACAAGGACACCACCTGTGAATGTGACTTATCACCTCAGCACTTGGCTTAGAGGTTTTCATCAGGTCTGTCCACTTACATGGTCCCTTCTTGCTCATACTACATACTCTAATCATGGGAGGAGTTGGCCATGTTGCACTCACCTTTTAAAAGTGGGAGTTGTATCTCATCTCCTTGAAAGCAGAGTATTTGTATATAACATTTGGTATTCTGCATGGGGAGATCTATTTCTTTGATCATTTTTATATCATGATAGATTCATAGACAATTATTTTATATTTGGTGGTTTGCTTCACTACAAGAATATTATCTTTTGCTATTGAACTTTTTCCAGTATTGGCCACTGGGGATTCTTGTAACTGGCTCCTGTGTTCCTTTGTTACTTTAACTTACTTCACTTATTGTGTTTAATTAGTGTTGCTGGGCATCATTTTTTGAGCATTTACTTACTGGCTTTAAAACATGCTCCAATCCTCACTATTTGGGTGTATTCATGAAGGGGAGGTAGAGGGAGAGGGACAGACAGACAGACAGAAAGGCAGAAAGAGAAAGAATCTCTGTCTAATTTTGAGGTTTGATTGACAAAATTGTCTAAATTTGTTATACAGTATTCTTATTATATATGCATATTATTAAATAATTACCATAATCAAAACAGTTAAACATTTATCACCTCAATTGCCTTTGTGTATTGAGAACATTTTTGATTTGTTTTCTTAAAAATATTTTAAGTAAACAAAGCAGTATTATAAACTATTGTCACTATCATCTACAATACATTGCTAGAAATGATTCACCTTACTACAGAATGTTTCTAGAATTTCTATTTCTCCCACCTCTGGCCAACAACAACTCTGCCTGTTGCTTTTATTTAACCTTTTAAGCTTCCACATACAATTAATATTATTCACTATTTGTCTCTCTCTGACTTTTTCCTCTGAGCATAATCCCTTGAGGGTACATTCATTTTTGTCCAAATGGGAAATACTTCTTCCTTTTAAAAAATTTATATATATATATATATATATATATATATATATATACACACACACACACATAACAATACATACATGCATATATACATATATGTATGTATATCAGTATATATATGTCATAATGCAATTTATTTACTTGTCTGAGACACGTTATTTCCATGCCTTGACTATCATGACTAATGGTAATAAACATGGAAATTCACAGATCTCTTTAAGATAGCCATTTTACCTCCTTCAGATATATACCTTGAGGTAGGAAAATGGATCATGCACTAGTTCTATGTTTAATTTTTCAAAGTACTTGAATATTATTTTCCATAAAACCTGTACTGATTTACATTGTCATATCTTTGTTATCATTTGTCCTTTTGGTACCAGCTCCTAATGGCTATGAGAGGATATTTCATTGTGATTTTGATTTGCAACACTCTGATGACCATTCAGGAACCTGTTGGCTACTTTTATTATTTTCTTTCATGAAAATATTTCTTCAGATCTATTGCTCGTTTTCAAACCACATTATTTATTTTTGTTATTTTTTATGAATTGTCTATGTATTTTGAATATTGAACCCTCATCAAACCCATGGTTAGCAAATATTGTCTCACATTCCATAAAGCTGTCTTTTCATTTTATCAATTGCTTGATGTGCAGTGCAAAAGTTTTTAGATATATATAGATATCTATATGTATATCTATCTCTATCTCTATCTATATCTATATCTATCTCTATCTCTATCTCTATATCTATATATCTATATATATCTATATCTATAGATAGAGATAGATAGAGATAGATATAGATTTTTTTTTAGACAGGGTCTCGCTTTTTATTCAGCCTGGCCCCGAACTCACTATGTAGCCAGGCAAGCCTCAGCAATCCTCCTGCCTCTGCCTCCTAAGTGCTGGGATTACAGACATAAACCACCACACCTGGCATTTTGGTATGTGGTACTGGGGGGGGATCGAACTTGGGACCTTGAGTTTACTAGGCAGGTGATGGAACCACAGATCTAAATCTTCAACCCTAGATAATTTTTATTTTTGCTTTTTATGTCTATAGTTGTGGGTGATAGATATATAGAAATATAGATATGAATGTCTTTTCAAAACTAGTGTCAGTATGTTTGTTCCTGGGTCTTTAAAGAGTTTTCATGGTTCTGACTGATGTACATGAATATCATTTCCCTAGCACTGTTTAGTAGAGAGACAATCCTTTCCGCACTTTGTGCTCTTATCAGTTTTGCTTTAACTACACGTGCATGGATTTGTTTGGGGTTCCTGATCCTCTCCCAGCAGTCCACATGTCTTCTATGCCAGTACATACAGTTCTGCCTTGGCTACTATATTTTTGTTATATCACTGGAAATCTGGTAAGATGATGCCTCCAGGTTTTTACTTTGTTCTCAAAATGCTTTGGCTATTGAGATATTTCTAAAAATAGTTTTGTGTGAATTTTAGGATTTTTTTCTCCATCTCTGTGACAAAGGCTATTGGAATTTTGATAGGATTTCTACTTAATCTATGGGACAACTGGAGTAGAATAGACATTTGAACAAATTAATTGTTCTAATCCATTAATGTAGGATATTGTGGCTTCTTGTTTATTTT